>JASPKZ010001361.1:0-83920 GCA_030220185.1 Diploptera punctata | reverse complement strand
CTTCTGTCTTGTGACCTACTTGAATTTAAATGAGGATTGAAGAAGCTACATCATGTACAGCTGAGATGCTGTTCAGAGTCTGGCAAGAGTTGGATCACTGCACTGCTTTGATATTAGTCACATTTTGTATGTGCCCATTTTGGGGCACTATAATGCAATGCCTCACATAAAATCCTTAATGTCCAATCCGATTATGAGTAATCAATAATCAGGTTAGATATCATAGTGTTTAAATAAAAAAGTGTGACTTTCTTTAAAGATACAATGTATATTGAGGTCTCAACATTATAGAAGCAATAAGTGTCAAAAAGTAAACGAACCCAATTCCTCCAAGGGAATAAAAATGTATTCTTCTTCTTCATCACGGTTTAGGCTTATTTACTAGCCTGTTCTGGCTCCAAATTGCTGCTGTTTCCATCTTTTCTTTGGTCTTCCCAAACTTCTTCTTCCTTGTGGTGAATAGCTGTATGCTGCTTTTGGTATTCTATTCTCAGTCATCCTTGCTAAGTGATCTTTCCAGTTTGTTCTGTATTTCACTATTGTTGTGTTTAATTCCTCTACTTTTAGTTGTTGTCTTATTTCTGTGTTATGATTTTTTTTGTCTGTTCTTTGATATCCTGCTATCGATCTGAGGAATTTCATTTCAGAAGTTTGTATTCTGGCAGATTGTTGTGTTGTCACTGTCCATGTTTCGGATCCATAAGTAATAATAGGCACTGCCATTGTCTTGTATAATTTCATTATAGAGTCTTTCTTGGCTTTATTTTTCAAAGTTCTTTTTTAGTGTGCCTGTTATATAATTAAACTTATTTAGTTTGTTATTTATTCTTTCTGTTCTTCCGCTGCGTATGATATTTTGCAACCTAAGAAGTTATATCTTACTACTTGTTCTATTCGTTTATTTTCTAATATTATCTTTCTCTGAACTGGATGAGCACCCTTGAAGGCCATTGTTTTTTATTTTTCTGATATTTCCATGTCATATTTTTTTGATATTTCATTTAGTTTATATAGCATTCTTTGTAGTTAGTCCTCTGTTTTTGTTATTAAAATCTGGTCATCTGCAAAGGCTACTGTTTTTATTACTATATTTCCTAAGTTAATTCTCCCAGTCACCATTTGCTTCCATGATCTTATCATGTCATCAAAATGAATGTTAAAAAGAGTGGTTGATAGTGGACAACCTTGTCTAACTCCTCCTGTTATATGTATTGGTTCCCTTTGATTTATTTTTATTTTCTCATACATTTCCTTAATTACTGCTATCAAGTGTAGTGGAATTCCTTTTTCACTTAATATGTTCCATAATTTTGGTCTAGACACTTTATCAAAGGCCTTCTTATAATCTATAAAGAGGATGTTCGTCTCTAAGTTGAATTTTCTTCGCTTCTCTATAATTTGTTTTAAAGTGAATACGTTGGCTGTGCATGCTTCTTCCTTTCCTAAAACCTGTCTTGCTCTTCTGATATTATTGCATCTACTATAGTTGTTAAATACAAATTTATTGATTCATAAAAAGGAATGTTTTAAAATTTTGGCACTACTCTCAAATTTATTATCCTAAATGTTATTAATTGTAACTAAAATGACTGTGGATGCTTTTGAAATCACTACTTCCACCATGTTTGCTGAAACAAAATTAATGTAGAAAAGTAGATATATTTATTGATTGTAGATTATCAGTATCTTCTAATATTGTAGCAGGCAGCAGTGTATACTTATAGTTAAAAATTCCATGATTAGAGAATGATAATGTTAAATGCTTTACAAACATATTTTTATTTGGACTTAAAATTAAGTCAGTATTTAAATTTTTGATAATTGGAGTAGTTTATGTGCACAAATAGCATAATTGGATTATTTATTTGTACAAGTTTTTTACTTTTTTTATTTAATAAATAAAACTATCAACATTTTTATGTAATTTTCTTAAATATTTATTTTATTTTACATTTGTAACAGGTGTTTCAATACTCTGTATCTTCTTCAGACAAATGTCAAATACAAATAAATTTTATTTTTATATTTATGAAAATCATATAAAACTTCGATGGATTTATTTATTAAATACCAGTATATCATGGATTTTCATCATGTAATTGTTCAATTTTATATATATATATATATATATATATATGCATGCTATGGTTAGAGTGATTAATGAGCGATGATATATAATTGCTGGTCAATATATATAACTACCACATTAAATTCAGTAAATATTAATTAATAAATTGAGTTAGATTTAACCCGGCAAATATTATACATAATGGCTAGATTTTATTTATGATGGATAGATAATTAATTTGGTTTTAATATAATATATATCATCATCATCATCATCCATCTAAGAAGTAGTTGGGCATGCCATCTCTTCAATGGCCGGCCTATATTTATTTTTTCTTTTGAATTATAGTGTACAGCAGCTTTTGTTATCCTCAAGTCCGGCATTGCTAGTTTTTTCTGTATTTTTGAACTAGAGGTGTAATTAATTCTGTATTTAATTCTTCTCTAATATCCATGTTCCTTTTGTGGTCTAGTAATTTATAACCTTATTATGTTATTTCCTACCTACATAACTTAATTTATAACCTGTTACAAATTGGAGAAATCTCATTTCTGATTATTCAATTTGTCTTAATTGATCTGATATAATGCTAGGTTATAAATAACACCAAATTTAAATACCTAATATTGCTATTTATTACACAAATTTTTCAATGGATGATGTATTTGGATGAAGTATAGATTTATTTTGATGACTCAAATAAATCCCATCCTATTCACTACTACTCAGTGAAAGATATCTTTCAATGTTTTTATTATTAATTTCATACATCTCATTGATGTATAAATCATATTTGAAGAGAAAAATTATATGCTCAGACTGGGACTTGAACTCAGGACCTTTCACACTCTAGTATATGCTCTAACCGAGTGAGCACCCTGAGCAGTTCCAATCTAAATGCAATTTTTTCTCTTATATATACTGTTAATTCCTGCACACCAAATATTATGAAACCTTTGCTTCTATCTTCTTTATTAAGAAGACATTTATTTGGGAATTTTACATTACATTATAAACCCAATACAGCTTCTTTTGATGTTTTTATTATTCATTTCATCCATCTCAATGATGGATAAATCATATTTGAAGAGAAACATTATACGCTCAGATTGGGGCTTGAACCCAGGACCTTTCGCACTCTAGGCAAATACTGTAACCAAGTGAGCTACCTGAGCAAGTTCCAATCTAAATGCAAATTTTTATCTTATATCCGCAGTCTGAGCATATAATTTTTCTCTTCAAATATAAAAGATATCTTTAATTGAAAAATGTGGATGGAATAGAATTTTATCAATATTTCTGGTCCACCTGCCAGATGGTGTTCATACATTTTTTTTATCATTGGTGAAGCATTGGTTTCAGCACATAAAAACATTATTTACATATTAGAAATTATGATGACAAATGCAAATATTAAACTAGTAAATTAAAAAATATAGTGATAAATATGCCATCTAATGGAAATTTACAATATTTGTATTTGAATTCTAGATTAGATTTCTAAGTAGAAGACATGTACAATAAACAATCAAATCAGCACATATCTTCATTTAACATAATACAATAACATAATTCCCTCATTAAATTGTGAGATTTAACAATGACCAACATTGTTGTCATTCTTTAAATCAGAGTCAACTGTCCATAATATTTAGTTTAAATAACCATGGACCACAGGGAGATTTTATTCAAGCACTAAATGGGCCTAATATTTACTTAATTTTAATTGAAAATTATTGTCATTGAATTATTACCTTTGTCTTTAGTGGTGGAAAAAATATCCACCATGGCCAAAGAAGGTGAGAGTGAAGTTTCTTGCACAAAACGAGATCCTTCTCTCTGTTACAGAATGGATAGCTGGAAAGTATAAAAGTTCCTACCTAAAAGGTGGGATTTGCACAATGCACTAACTATTATTAAATGTTGATGTTTAGCTTAGAGTCGATACACCTTCAAGAGAAACCACAAAATTCCTGGCTGAAAGAGTAACGAGAACTTTGGTCATGTTCCAGTCATCTTGACCCTTTAGGTGCCATGAGCTGATTTAGATCGGCTCTGATACTTCTGTCCATTACCTGCCAAACAATATACTTACACTACTTACAAAGCCATCACATCGGCGGATACAGTTTAAGGGCCGCATGCAAATACATTAGTCTCTACTCAATTTTACTTCCAATCACCGGTGAGCTGACTTTCCATGAGCAAGTGCAAAGATCAAATTAGTAACCCACTAACTGGTCATACATGAAAGTTGTTATTTTCGTAATATTGGCAAGAAATTACCCAGAATTCTCAGCGATAAAATCACTTCCGTTATTTTTGTCTGCTAGAGGAACGCATTTATGCTTGCATCCCGCAAATAATACCGTATATGACGACGTCTGCATCGCGCGATATTATGCCGATTCTCCTGTTCTTCCAGTTGAATTCTTTGGTAGACTCTATCAAATTCCTCTTCTCTGCATATACCGAAAACATGATCAAAGTCTTCAAGGTCCGACATCTTGGATAAAGCAGCAAGGTATGTGGCAAGGTTTCAAACTACGTCAGTTACCATCGGTTCCCATTGGGTTGCTCATGATTCGTTCTCTGCAAAGTCACCTCACCAGGTAGCTTAGGAATTTCGACAATTATTAATGTATGAACAGATTTTTGAGTACGCAAAAAAGCTTCTTTGGATGCAACTTTCTCAGCAGAGTACAACTTTTACGGTCTAATGCGTTCATAGATACGACCCTAAATCTCTAAAACAAGAGATCTTACCAGTGGCATGCAGAGGATTAATACTGCTGGGGTGTCAGCATAGTGGCTATGTTTTGCCTCAACTGAGGCTTTGGCAGATAAGTGCTGAATGATTAGGGAAAAAAATATTTTATGCAACATGAGGCTTAATAGATTATATTCACTCATGGAAATTATCTCCTAAAATTTAAACTTTCCATTCATGAATAATGCGGACATGCTGTAGCGTAGGGGTTAAGGTACTACACTACAAGCCAGAAGGTCAAAGGTTTGAGTTCCGGTGGGGCCAGGATTTTTAAACTGATCCAAACATTCTGACAGCACTATGGCCCTGGGATCGACTCAACATCTAATGGAAACGAGTACCAGAGATTTGTTCTGGGTAGCCATCATACAGGGCTGACAACCCGGCTGACATCAAGTGCTGATTGTCCAGAAAAAATGGGAGCCTTAACCTCCTACTACCCCAAAGACCTCCTGAGGCCTGTAGTGGTATTACTTTACCTTTCATTTATTTATCACATCTCCTAGTTGTATTTCCAGAAATCATTAAATGTCACAGTATCATCAAATTGCAGTAAGTTATACAATTTGAAGTTTATTAATATGATTAGTTTTCAGTAATCTTGAAGTAGGTACTATGCATGTAGTTTTATAATTAATTATGCTGTTTGTCTTAGAAATACTTGAGCAAATGATTAGATAAAAGGTTGAAGATTGGAAATTTTTAGTGAAGCTGAGTTATAATTTAGTTTAATAGATGCCCTTTCTTCATCTTTTTATCTAATTATTTATTTTTCAGTTTTGTCTGAATATCATAGAATCAGTGTAATATTAGCTAGTAGATTTTTTTTGTACATTACTTAGACATGCATGTTTTGCAGCATTCCTGAATTGTGTGAATTATGGGTGGAGGCCTATCCAGGTATTGCATCTTTAGTTTGTGTTTTACTGAAATAAATATAAAGAATGAACAATCTATCTTACATAAAATGTGTTTAGCACTTGAACTTTAATACAAATTTCTTTGAAATATTTCTGAGAGATTAACTTCCACAAGTTCAGATGTTAACACACAGAATTATATGAAGAATGTGATTAATTTAATGCAAGTTTTCTTCAGTTTACTAACTGTAATGCAGAAGGGAGTTGTGACATCTAGTGAAGGATGTGGGAATGGTAACTTATTCTTCATGTTTGTAGTATTGATTTGCAGGTTTGAGTAAAACACTTAGCTTGATGTACATGGACAGGAATGCACACGTATATAAAACATTTGTGTTTTATTCCAGGCACTTGGCACAAGCAACAGTGGATCATTGTAGTTTCAGTATCATTTTTGTTTTGGGTTATATAGGTTGTGGTAACATTGATAAATTGTAATTTGTAAAACTTAAATAAAGCTTTTTTGTTTTGTTTTCAATCATTATTAAACAAACAGCTTTAAATAATCATGTTTCATTTAATTATATTGACTCAATTTATTATTATTTTTAAACAGGCAGTTTATCAAATTAATTTTTGAAGAGAAACATTTCTGCCTGAATCAGGATTTGAACCCAAGATATCTGGTTTTAGGCACCATCACATTAAACCAGAGGCTTGAGTTCGAAACCTAGTTCAGGCAGAAATTTTTCTATTCAAAAAATAATTTATTGATCAATCTGAGAGCATAAATTTTCATAACATCATAACAGGCAATTGTTGGCTAATTATAATTTTGTAATGAACATGTAAATGAGAGATATAAGAGAGAGATTAAAAAAATTCTGAAAAGTAATGTATCTAGCTAGAAAGGAAAACTATTTTTTTCTGCATCAGTATGAACATTGAGGGATATCTCCTACCATCTATGATGATAACCGTGTTTCATGGGATATTTTTTGATAATTCACAATTTTGAGATTGTTGATTAGGGTATCCAACAGTTGTGAAAATCTTGAAAGCTGGAAAAAAAGTCGGGAATTTTAAAGCAATTGGGAAAACTGGGAGATAGACAGGAATTCAGAAAGTGATGTGCATCTATCTTGTATTCAAATCAAAAGAATTGCAATTGTTAAACCACATTCTAAAAATGTTTACAGATATTGGCATATTTCTTGGAAGAAAGGTTTATGAAACTATAGCTTAGGTTTGGCAGAGTCAAGCTGTCACTGCTAAAGAAGTGCCAGCCCTTGCCAACATGATAACGTGCTACAAAACAATACTGGAGCACAAGTAGTAGTTATATAAATTATGTTTTTTATTACTTGCACATATTAAAAAGAAATTACAAAATCAGCTTACTAGAATTAATTCAATTTAGCACTAAAAACTCGGGAATTATTACCACTGATGTGGTCTCAAGGTAGCATGCTGCCTTGTCATGCAGTGGGTCTGGGTTCGATCCCCAGTCGGGACGAGTTTCCTAAGTGAGGTTTTTTGGGGGTTTTTCCTCACCCATGAGACAAATGTCAGGAAACTTTAAGGTCCAAACGGTCCCCAAACATCATCTGGCCATCATCATCATTAACATATTCATTAAGTTTAGGATTAAGGCCTCTCCTGGTGCATCGTTACCATAATCATCACCTATCATATATCATCGGGGCGATGTAACTCTGCCTTTCAGGTGCCCCACCTCAGAAGTGGGTTACAATAACGGCATGCTAGGAGAGAATACCAGAATGTCGAAATGACAATGTGGTGGCATTGAATAAAGAAAAATTTGATTTTCATGAAAAAACGGGAAATAGTCGGGAATTTCATATTTGTAATTTGCTGGATTCCCATTGGTTGATGTATAAAGTGATATAATTTGGTGGAGATATCTCTTCTTAAACATCAACCCAAAAATTACAATGTAGTAGTAATACCAGTAATAATGTAAAACATACAATATTTGTTACCAATGCTTATAGCATTGTGAAGTAATTGTGATTTTATCCCCCCATTGTATAAAATGAAAGTCTTCAATGATTATTATATATGTTTTTAATTTATAATGGTATTAATAAATGAGTTGGAGAAAATGTTTTAACATCTCACCTCACAAAGTTGCGTGTCTTCACAATACTGGTTTCAAAAGTGTAGTATTACTTCCATCTACAGTCAAATTCCAACTGTTGAAATTTCATTGTTAACATCATCTTCTGAACTGCCATCTGGTGTAGATTTTATGAACTTGGAGATTAAATTATTCTCGTCGGGGATATCAAAATTCATTGCTTTTTATTTATTCTTCTGAATGTATATCTTTTCCCAAATTGTTAATGTAGAAATTCGTACAAAAGAACACCTTAGAAATATTAAAAATGGTGAAATTGAAAAATTGGCAATTGCAGCTCATAGTTTGCTAGAAAGTCATAAAATCGGAAAAGACACAAATTTTGAAACATTTGGAGAAACCTTTGGAATTAACAATTTGGGAAATGATATACATTCAGAAGAATAAATATAAAGCAATGAATTTCGATATCCCCGACAAGAATAATTTAATCTCCAAGTTCATAAAATCTACACCAGATGGCAGTTTAGAAGATGGTGTTAATGATGAAATTTCAACAGTTGGAATTTGACTGAAGATGGAAGTAATACTATACTTTTGAAACCGGTATCATGAAGATATGCATCTTTGTGAGGTGAGATGTTAAAACATTTTCTCCAACTCATTTATTAATATAAATACCTCATAGTGTTTCCTCCCACTGTAATTTTAATTAAATTATAGTGGTATCTTATGAATTTAAGAGGAGGAGAGTAGCCATATACTTATATGAAATGAAAACTAAGTCATTGCTGTTCATTTGGTATTGATGTTATAGACGTACTCTAGCATAATTTATGACCAGTATACCTATAAATAGTAGTTTAAAAAATTGTCAACTCAAAAATCAGGTTTATAATACCAGATAGCTTGCTATACATTATGAAAAACAATTTTACAAATTACTGTTTTGTTATACATTATGAAAAACAGTTTTACAATTTAGTGTTTCAGTATCCCCGTTGAATACTTTTGTATCTTCCAGAAACCAGCCATTAGCCATACTAGTATCTATTTTTAATTTTTATGGAAATTAAAATTTTTCTCTAGATTTTTTAATACAAAATATATTTTTTAAATTCACACTCCTTAATTTTTAATTTAAAAATATTATTTCTGGCCATATTTACCTCCTTCTTTTTTATATACCTCCTCCAAACGCGACAGACCTAGAAGGCCCTTGACCTATCAGTCAGCTGCTGGCCTCACATCCACATGTGTTAATCTCAGATGTAGATGATCATCTAGCCAGTGTAGGGGGTGACATGTGGTCAGCATGTCGGGTCCCCAGTCGTTATAGCTGGTCTTCTCAACCTGGAGTTGCTACTTATTGTAGCTACCCAATTGCTTCACGATGCTGGGTGGGCACCAGTCCCATACTGGCCGAAATTCCATGAGAACATTTGTTCCCCCATGGGGACTTGAACCAGTGCAAGTCCCATAGCTCTGCACCAAGATTTCTTGCCTTAACTACTCGGCTATGGTGCAGGAATTCATTTTTTATCTATTCTGTAGAATTTTAAAGGACAATCATATTGGACATTTTTGTTATATGAAGAATATCTTATTTATTGGCATTTGTAATTTTTTTCAACTTCTCTATTTCTTTGTCAGAAACAGTAAAACAGCCAAATTAGTTTGGAAATTAAAACTTATGTTCCTTGAAGTTATAAAAAGAATAATCTAGTTTAATTTTTTTTTTTAATTTAATAATTTATCTATAAAAATTTACATATTGACATATATTAAAAAAGTATTTATTTGAATCCCAGTCCTCTATATGAGTAATCACCCATGTTTGGGGATTATTAAATTGAGATAATAAATTTAATTATTAAATAACACTACTTGGAATATTTTTGACCAGCTATAACGACTGGGGGACTCGACATGCTAACCACATGTCACCCCTACACTGGCTGTTGATCATCTACCTCTGTGATTGACACATGTGGATGTGAAGGGCCAGCAGCCGGCTGGTAAAAAGGGCAACTGCTGAAAAGTGGAAAGACCCTCAATCGGAATCGGAATATTTTTGTACATGGAGTAAAGAAAAACAATTAACTTGAATTTGCTGCCCTTAATATTTGAAAATGCATTGAATGAATGTTGTCATCAGATCCTGATGGAAGACTTGCGTGCAGAACATGCTGCTCTACACAATTCCACTGGCCTAACAAATGGAACAATTGTGTCTGAAGTAGGAGATGTAGAGACTGGCAGTGTAAATGGAATCACAGATGCTGGCCTTGCTAAGATTTGGGGAGGAGATAGGAGATTGTCACTGTTCAGTTACACAATTGAGACAATTAATATGCTACTTCTTCCTATGATACAAACCAAGTAAGTATATACATTTTTTAATTTAAATAATTTGCCTTAGTTGGCTGTGGTTATGTTCCTTGCCTCTAGTTCCAAGGGGCGTGGGTTCAAACCTGGCCATGGTCCACAGAGGACCCAGAGGAGAAAATGGACAAGTTTTGCATACATGCCACAAGCGGCGCTAGTGTAGAACAACTAACGACATTTAAATTTTTTCGATTTTTTTTGGTACTAATATGAAATTCAGCACCGTCTGGTGATAAAATTATGAATTATAATTATATAACGCCATCTGGTGAATAATTATGGAATTGAACTTTTATAGGAATAAATAACATTTTAATTAATCTTTTTTTTTTCAAATGCCCCAGGCTTGTCTTTCGACATTCCTGGTTTCTCTCCTGGCATGGCATACTTGTAACCCACCTCTGAGGTTGTGGCACCTGGAAGGCCGGGTTACGTTGCCCCGATGATATGTTGGGATGATGATAATGGTGCGCCAGGAGAGTCCCTAATCCGAAACTTAACCTAATATGAATATGAATGATGATGATTGTGATGGCCATATGATTTCGGGGACCATTTGGGCCTTAAATCCTGACATTTGTCTTACAGGTGAGGAAAAACCCCAATAAAAACCTCACCCAGAAAAACTGTCCCGACCGGGAATCGAACCCGGGTCCGCTGCGTGACAAGGCAGCACGCTACCCCGAGACCACAGCGGTGGACATTTTAATTAATCTTAAATTATGGAATTATTTGTACCCAGCCTCTCAGACCTAATTCTTTCTTTAATTTTAACAGAGGGGAAGAATAGAAATAAATAAAACATGTTAGTTATGTAGATAGGAAATAACACTATGAGGTTCTTTAATATATATTTGAAGAGAAAAATTTTCGCCTAGACCGGGACTCGAACCCGGGACCCTTGGCTTTCCGGGCCAAGTGCTCTACCAACTGAGCTACCGAGGCGAGTCACGATCTAGACGCAAATTTTTCTTCTTATGTACGTTGTAATTCCCTAACGCCAAATGCTTGAAACCATAGCTTCTATCTTGCAAATGGCGGCTTCTTAGTTAAGAAGACATTTATTGGGAATTTAAACACTACTTTATAGCCAGTAGGGCTTCTATTGACGATTTTTTATTATTAATTTAACACTTCTCATTGAAGGATAAATTATATTTGAAGAGAAAAATTTTTTTTTTTTTTTCGCCTAGACCGGGACTCGAACCCGGGACCCTTGGCTTTCCGGGCCAAGTGCTCTACCAACTGAGCTACCGAGGCGAGTCACGATCTAGACGCAAATTTTTCTTCTTATGTACGTTGTAATTCCCTAACGCCAAATGCTTGAAACCATAGCTTCTATCTTGCAAATGGCGGCTTCTTAGTTAAGAAGACATTTATTGGGATTTAACACTACTTTATAGCCAGTAGGGCTTCTATTGACGATTTTTTATTATTAATTTAACACTTCTCATTGAAGGATAAATTATATTTGAAGAGAAAAATTTTCGCCTAGACCGGGACTCGAACCCGGGACCCTTGGCTTTCCGGGCCAAGTGCTCTACCAACTGAGCTACCGGGCGAGTCACGATCTAGACGCAAATTTTTCTTCTTATGTACGTTGTAATTCCCTAACGCCAAATGCTTGAAACCATAGCTTCTATCTTGCAAATGGCGGCTTTCTTAGTTAAGAAGACATTTATTGGGAATTTAACACTACTTTATAGCCAGTAGGGCTTCTATTGACGATTTTTATTATTAATTTAACACTTCTCATTGAGGATAAATTATATTTGAAGAGAAAAATTTTCGCCTAGACCGGGACTCGAACCCGGGACCCTTGGCTTTCCGGGCCAAGTGCTCTACCAACTGAGCTACCGAGGCGAGTCACGATCTAGACGCAAATTTTTCTTCTTATGTACGTTGTAATTCCCTAACGCCAAATGCTTGAAACCATAGCTTCTATCTTGCAAATGGCGGCTCTTAGTTAAGAAGACATTTATTGGGAATTTAACACTACTTTATAGCCAGTAGGGCTTCTATTGACGATTTTTTATTATTAATTTAACACTTCTCATTGAAGGATAAATTATATTGAAGAGAAAAATTTTCGCCTAGACCGGGACTCGAACCCGGGACCCTTGGCTTTCCGGGCCAAGTGCTCTACCAACTGAGCTACCGAGGCGAGTCACGATCTAGACGCAAATTTTTCTTCTTATGTACGTTGTAATTCCCTAACGCCAAATGCTTGAAACCATAGCTTCTATCTTGCAAATGGCGGCTTCTTAGTTAAGAAGACATTTATTGGGAATTTAACACTACTTTATAGCCAAGGGTCCCGGGTTCGAGTCCCGGTCTAGGCGAAAATTTTTCTCTTCAAATATAATTTATCCTTCAATGAGAAGTGTTAAATTAATAATAAAAAATCGTTCTTTAATATTGTTTATTTTTTATTATTTCACTCACCTCATACTTCATAAATCATAGCAGACCCTGGGTTTCTTCACGTAATTTGTGACATTGTCAATGCTGCGTCACGTTCACAACATGTTAATTTATTTTTGTTTATTAAAATTTAAAAACGTCCATTATGAACTCTTTTAATAAATATGTACAATTGACCTACCCCCTTATTCTCACATACATATTTTATGTAATATTTATTAAAGAACCTTAGCGATGTCGTACATCTGAAATCCATTATAAAGTCTTTCACATTTTTAAAATGTTCATTAGAAATGGTTGTACACTAACATCACTCTTCCTAACCTAACAAATCTTAGATTTTTATCGCTTCTAGTAGATTTATCTTTGAAAATAGATTCACATTAAAAAAGTAAACAGGTTTGAATTTACTTACAAATTAGAGTAAAATAAAATCTAAGTAATGATTTTTAACTTTCAATAATATATAATTTTTACAGTACCGTCTACATAGAATGAAAGGATAGCAGTTAAAAATTTTAATTTACGAGATGGCTAATTTTCCATAATCCCGAGTGAACACACTGTGTGCCTTGCATTTGTTTTATTTAGTTACATATTCTGTTACTACGAAACAGCGCTAGCATTGCAGTTTGCTCATTTTAGTTCATTGTAAATGACCAAAAATTTTTAGATGTCACTGTACTCAGTTTTCCCTCTATTCAAGTGCGCTGTGGCCATGGTCGATGGATTTTTGGGATGGAAAAATCCAAAGAACCAATTCCTCCAGGAGGAACTGTAAGCCGTGGGTCCCAAGTCTGGAGATTTTCAGGCTCATGAAAGAACCACAAACCTGAATAAAAAGGCCTCTGTGCAAAATTTACTGATTGATTTCCCATCCAGTAATACCTTAGTTAGCCAAGATGTCTCACTGAGGCTCTAGACCAACCCATATCACTCACTGATATCTATGGGTAAATGAGCGTAACTAAATTAACATGGTATATAAGTTACCATTAGGGAGTATCCTAATCCTGGTGCAGGGAAGGAAAGGGCTTAAGAAGAAGCTTTAAAACCAGGTATAGTGAATACCTGAATGCACAACACATATTATGTAGAAAATATTATAATTACACTTGGAAACACATCATTGCAGAAAAAAGAAAGCCAATAACATTTGAAATGTCTATTTCCATAAAGGCTCAATATTTTTAATATTAATCGTTGTTACAATTGAGGTTATATATTAAAATGTTATAAATAATAATCTAGTACCTTTTAGTATCTGTCTTCCTCAATTAGAATTGATTTCTATTAAAAAAAACCTTGTTAAATTATTAAATCATGAAGGCCTTTCGAAACATGTTTTATCTCCAGTATCTTGTACTGTAGCTTTATTTACTGTTTAGCTAATTATCTAATTAATTTCCAGGAAAGAAGCTCTTGGCTCAATGGGTAACGATGCTCCTCTAGCTTGCCTTTCAACATTTCAGCCTTTACCATATGATTACTTCAAACAGCTTTTTGCACAGGTAAAATTTTATTTGTAAAAACACTAGATTACTTTACATGTAGTCCTATATAGAAATTTGATACTTAATTTTTTTGTTGAATTTTATAGGTGACAAATCCACCAATTGACCCATTTAGAGAAAAGGTTGTGATGTCGTTAATGTGTCCAATTGGTCCTGAGGCAAATTTATTGGAACCAAGCGAGAAACAGTGCATCGTCTCTTCCTGCATAATCCTATTTTATCACTGGGTGATCTGGAAGTAATTAAAAAAACAAGACATCGAGGATGGAAGGTATGTGAATATGAAGACAGATTTATTGTACAATTAGTACAATACAATTTGGATAATCCATGAAACAATATATTTAAAAAAAGAATTGACACAAAGAATGTGAAATCATGAATTTGAATTCACGTACTATATAATTTTAGGCAGATCTTACTTAATATATTTAATTATATTGCAGTGTAAAGAGATAGATATTACGTTTGATGCACAAGAGGGTCCCAAGGGACTGTCAAAAACTCTGGATAGAATATGTGAAGAGGCATGCAAAGCAGCTCAAGATGGCTACCAGTTTATTGTTCTGTCTGATAGGCGTGCAGGTGGTACCAGGTAAGATTACAGAATGTAACTCTGATAATATGTGCCATATTAATATGCCTTCAATTTATTTCCAGTAATTGTAAAATATTTATATTGATACTGATTTTTTAAAAATGTGAATATATTAATTTCTTTAGCTGCATCACCCAGGTATGTATTTGTTGACTTTATAAAATCCACTGATTTGGAACAGGTTTATGTATTATTCTTTTGTTAAATAGACATAGTGGATAATAACAAATTTAGGACTTTATACTATATGAACAAATACTACTTGCCAAAAAACTGGTAAAAACTGATTGTCAGTTCTCTATAATATTCCAAGATCTTTTTGATCTAATTGCATCACTTGAGAATTAGTTTTATCAAACTGAATCAGATAAATATTTATAAAGTGGCACATTATGGAGTAGATATCATCAGATATGAGCAATTACAACTTTGTATTTATAAAATAAGATGAGAAATAAATTTTAAGTAAGTACTGTATTTATCCAAGTAAGAATTAAATTTATTATGAGCTTTATTATAATCAACGTAGCCACGAAAAATGGTTTTGCACTAAGAATGATACTCAAGAAAATAAACAAGTTCAAAAGACAAAAATTTATTAATCAAAGCACTCTTCTAAAAGTAAAAGAAGAAAAGGTAAAATTCAGAAAATTCACATATCACCCATTAAAACACCTCAAGTTTCAAAACATTTTTAAAGATTTCAACATAAGGTTAGCAGCCAAAAATGACTACAGCATCAGTAGACTGATTAGATCTAATAAAAATGAGAAAATAAAAGAAGAAAACAAATCAGGGATTTATCAGATTAAATGTGAAGAATGTGAGAAATTCTACATAGGAAAAACTAAGAGAAATTTGAAAACTAGAGTGAAAGAACATCTCAGGAATGTCAAGAAAGGGGAAGTAGAAAAATCAGCAGTGGCTGCCTATGCATGGTCTGAAAAATATCTTATCGAGAAAGAAGCTAAATTATTAAAATTATAGAAAAACCAAAAGAACTTACTGTTTGGGAAAAGATCTACATTCAAAAGAGTGAAAAGAAGAAATTGATGAACTTTGAAATTCCCGGTGAGAATGACCTGGTTTCGAGGTTTTTCAGTCAGCCAATGGAAGGAGCGAAGGACAGCCCTTCAAGACGACAGAACAACGGTCATGACGATACTGAGGATGGAACAGAAACTATGTTCCGAAACTAGTTTATAGTCAAATAACAAGAACAATATGAGGTGAGTGATAAAAAATTCTACCTTAAATTAATTATTATAAGCTAATTTTATCATTACTCCATGGGATTATATGCCTAGAAGGCACTTGGCCTATCAGCAAGCTGCTGGCCTCACATCCATATGTGTTGGTCACAGAGGTGGATGATCATCCAGCAATATAGGGGTGACATGGGGTCAGCATAATGGGTCCCCAGCTATTATACCTGGAATTCTTATCCTGGAACCAGTACTTATTGTAGTTAGCCAAATTCCTCACAATGCTGGATGGGCACTAGTCCCATACTGGCCAAAATTCCATGAGAAAATTTCTTCTTCGATGGAGGCTCGAACCAGCACAATCCTGTAGCTCTTGCACTAAGGCATGATGTCTTAAAACACTCAGTTATAGTGCAGTATCAGTTTTATTTATAATATATTATTCATTAATTAAATAAAAATAAAACGTAGTTTTGTTAACATCGTTATTGTAAATCAATGGTAAAGAGAAAAATTTTTGCCTGAACCGGGAATCGAACCCCGAACCTTTAGCTTTCCGTTTGTTAACATGTTTGAAGAAGGTACAGTGTACCGAAACAGCTGTCACTGAATTATATAATAAATATGAAAATCAAATAAAACTATGTTTTATTTTTATTTAATTAATAAATATGGATTTTCATCAAGTAAACACCAACTCAATTGATTATATATTATTCATATTCTCAACGAATATAGAAATAGAGTTTAGTAAATAATTTTGTTGAGGAAACAAAATTTTAGAAAAGGAAAGATGAAGTTAGAAATGATAAAATTAGCGATGTGATGAATATTAAAGAATTAAAAACTTTCTTAGAAAACTAAGATAACAGTAATGTTTCATGTAAAAAATTCACTGATGTTAAGTTGTCAAGAACATTATTGAATTTGAAAGGAGGATGATACAAGAAGTATATAAAGGATGTTAAAAGTAGGAGGAAAATTGGAAAGAAATAATGGGAAGAGAATTATGCAAGAATTAAGACAGTTGTAGAGTTACAAAAATTTGATCCTGAAAAGGGGATTTAAAAAAAAGTACTGTATTAGGTTTAATACTGCTATCTTGAGGTCTAATTGATATTAATAATTTTTATATAAAGTTACAAAGCATCCCAGGGACCCTGACAATGTACAATCTTTGAAATAATTGATGGCTCACAGATAATTTTCAAGTCTCAGAACGAAGCCACTGCGAATGATCAGAGATCAGTTATTTGGTTCACAAGTATACAACTATTTGAGAAACTAAATCCGTTCTATTTCGTTGTGTGTCATGCGATGGAAAACAATTTCGTATAAATAAGGAGTGCGGTAAATACTGAAAATAAAACAAAGCAAAATAAGTAAAACAAAAGAAAGAAAATGAGTAAAAATAAGGACGAGAAAGAAAAAAAAAAAGCATGATAGCAGGATCGAACATGCAACCTCATGCATAGCAAACAGAAGCTCCCTCCACTAGACCACAACCATCTCTCCTAGAAATTATCTTGTATAAAGCGATATAGTACTTCAGGACTTACTTGTATAATGAAATTAGATTTTAACTTAATTTAAATTAATCAAACGCATTTTGTATTAGTAATGGAAATAAATAATTTTATTATGCCATGTGTTTTGTAAACAAAGTAATGAGATGTTGCAATCGTTACTCATTTTCTATATGTATATGAGCTGTTTCCTTTAATTTATTTATTTCCATATATTCCATTCCATAGTAATTCTGTCCGAGGGAAGGTCTTTCACTGCAATCATAGCATTTTCATGCTATGCTTTGCAGCTTTAAGGGAACTGTAGGTATGGTAACTTCCTGTTTCTTTCCACACTGGTGAATAATGATGATGATAATTATATGGATGGTGATGATGGCCAGATGATTTTCGGGGACTGTTGGGCCCTAAGCTTCCTGACATTTATCTTAAAGGTGAGGAAAAACCCTGAAAAAATCTCACCCATGTATATACAAATTTATTTATATAACAAAGCCTGGTAACATGTAGGCATTATGAAAATTAACGACGTTATTAAATAATAAAAAATAAATCTACTTGACCGGAATCAAACTTGGGCCCGCATTGTCGGAAAAAGAGCATCTTACCAACTGCTCCACTTAAGTGAACGATACGAATGCTGCATGAAGAGAGACTTACGCCATCCACTTTATACTCAAACGAGTCAGAACATGTAACAACGTACTGGTGTGAATCGCTCTTCAAAACTCTTAACTTTCCATCATCAAGAGTTGCGCCATCATTTTTTTCAAAGGCTGTACAATGATATTGCCACTTCCTATATTTTGAATGTATTTAATTTTTATAATATTCTAATTATTTTATTATACTTCACTTTTTGAGGATATTCCCATTTAATGATTATTAAGAATAATAAAATTATTTTTCTTTAAAGTGGCATAGAATTAGATCAACTGAAATGGAGTTATTTAAATTTATAATGGTATAATAAATAAGGTGAATCTGGTCATCATATCTCATAAATCTTGATGTTTCATTTGACATGTTTCAATATGTTGTCCATACCATCGTCAACTTCTCTGGACAACATGCCGAAACATGTCAAATAAAACATCAAGATTTATGAGGTATGATGACCAGATTCATCTTATTTATTAAGAAGAACCTCATTATTCAATATTTAAAGGAAGTAACACTATGAGGTTTATTTTAATTAATAAAGAGTTAGAATATTCATGACTCACCTCATATTTGTAGATTTCTTGAAGACCAGGTAAATAAATGTCTTCTTAAATAAGAAGCTGCAGTTTGCATAATCGAGCAAAGGCTTGTAACATTCAACAATCGGGAATTAACAATGTGTAAGAGAAAAATTTACATTTAGATTGGAGCGCTCAGGTAGCATTGGCCTAGAAAGCCAAAGGTCCTGAGTTCAAACCCGAGTCTAAGCATATAATTTTTCTCTTCAAACTCTTAACATTACTTCATATTGTAATTTATTAATTAAAATGGTGTATTTTTTAAGGATTCCAGTGAGCACACTGCTTGCATTGGGGGCTACACATCACTTTCTGATTGAGGCAAGACAGAGAATGAAGGTTGGGCTGGTCCTAGAGACAGCAGAAGCTAGGTGAGGTTTATGAAGTTTCTATTAAACATTATACTATCATATATGTACAATCACTCATAAAATTTTACTTGTTATAGGGAGGTGCATCACATGTGTGTATTGCTTGGGTATGGAGCTGATGCCATCTGTCCATACCTTGTGTTTGAAATAGCACGAGCTCTCAAAAATGAAGGTGTACTTGATGCATCATACACAGACGAAATATTATACAAAGTAAGTGGGTAAATTAATAATTAATACATTACAGTGTTCAATTGTATGCATATTTATTATATGGGCTAAAATATTTTTTATTATTTAAAAAATATGCAAAGCATACATTTTTATATGATAAAAAATATTGAATAAAGCCTCATATTATGTAGTCATTTGTTTCAATAATAGTCTTTTGTAGTGAGTTAAAATAGAAAAACTAAGTTCACTTCCAGTTTCACACTTGATACTATACCTCTTCCAAGCTAAGTTCCAGTGTAAACAAAGCAGATGTAAGACTGCATTTAATTGGTTGAATAACAATTTCACCTTTAAGCACATAAGTAAATGTAGTTCCCTCTCTAAACTCGAAAAACGGAGGATGTGGATGGCGACCACAAGGTGCCCAAGCTGAGCAAAACATTTCTTCCACTTACTTGTGTTTTGCACTCTTTTAACTTTACTATCTAAGCTCTCTTGGTTAACTCTTGTTTTTTTTCGACCCCAATGCTATTAGGGCATCCGAGGGCTAGGGAGTCTTTCCTTTCTTCCATTTCTTCTTTCCTTTATTTTCATTTCTTCTCCAGAAAAGCCTGACCAGAGGCTATAAGATGGCAGCCCCATCACTGGTCTTGCCTTCCTTTGGCCAGCAACCAATCGAAGGGACTATTATTATGCTTTCAAGTCTTATATGAGAATTTCCTGGAAATTTTCTATAGGATCGTAACAGGCCTTGGCCTAATACTTGGAAGGAAGAAGAAGAAGAAGTTCCCTCTCTAAACTCGAAAAACGGAGGAAAAAAAGGTATTATCTGCACATGTCTTCATAAGTTTCTAGCTAATACCCCGCGTTCACTGCTACTCCTAAATAAATGTTAATGTGTTTTTACAACCAGCCTTGCGCTGTTATGCTTGCCTGGGAATCTACTTATCCTGATCTTCTTGGCATCAATGAAAGACAAAAATGGTTATTGTAAATTATCCATAGAAGATAAACATATGCTGTTGCTGACTTTTGTGTGTAGTTTTTTTTGAGATATTCAATTCTGCATATATTAATTTGGTGTATTTGTTATGGTTTAGGCAGTGTAAGCCATTTAAGCATCAAAATTGGGACTTTATTTCACGTTTTTCACTACAAAAGGTGATTTTTAGGGGTGAAGGGGTTGAGTATTATAACTTTCTTATATGCTATGTTCATCCCCGGAATCTCAGGAAAATTTTTCAAAAAGCCCCATCTCAATCAGATGAACAGTATGGCAGAGCATGCTTGCCTGGTAATCTACTTATCCCGATCTTCTTGGCATCAATGAAAGACAAAAATGATTATTGTGAGTTATCTGTAAAAAGATAAACATAAGCTGTTGTAGACTTTTTTGTAGAGTTTTTTGAGATATTCAATTCGATGTACATTAATTTGGTGTATTTGTTAAGGTTTAGGCAGCGTAAGTAATTTAAGCGTCAAAATAGGGTCTTTATTTCACATTTTTCACTACAAAGGGTGATTTTAGGGGTGAAGGGGTTAAATATCATAACTCTCTTATAGCCTATGTTCATCCTGGGAATCTCCTGAACATTTTGCAAAAAAAACCGTTACAATCGGATCAAAGGTATGGCTGCGCATAAAGTATGAACAAACAAAACATTCATTTTTATATATTAGATATAGAATGTTAAAATATATAATTACAATTTTAATAGATTAAATGAGCATTGTTATATTCTTGTGCATATGCCATGCACAATATGTTAGAATTTCAGTTGTTTAAAATGGCTGCTATTGTATACTAATAATTGCAAAGTAAAACATTTGAAAATCGGGGAAAATCAAAATTGTTTTGAATGTTTTTAAACAGTTTAGAGAAAAATATCCTACATTGAGGATGTAGTGAAAATAATAGTAGATTTTACAGGTGAGTCAGAATGGAGCACACATTGTGCTCATAATGAAATTGTAATTAAAGGATATCTATTGACATCATGGAAAAAAACATAAACATCTGATTTGGTAGACCCATATATAATTTTTTGTCATAAATAAATAAGAAATAGAAGTTCTAATTATTGGTACCGCCTTACCTTTTATTCAATGTTATTTCTCGTAAAATACAATTTGCCTAGGAACAATGTTTCTACCAATGACTGTTCCATACACAATTTGTTCATATGGTGGGTAAAAGTAGCACCATGGTTCCCCCAATAGACAGTCTCATTGTTTAACAGTACAACTGGAATTTGGCCCAGAATTGGTATAGAGAATTGCCATCCATTTACATGGGATGCCATGTTGAGGAGGTTCTGTGCCATCAACATATTGATTATTAGTTTTCTCTGCTCTTTTCCTCCATTCTTCTATCTGATCCTTCCTATTCCCCTCCATTTCCTCTTTCTTTTCATTTTCTTCCTCTTTTTCCTTCTTTTTTCTTCCTGTTCCTTTTTGATTTTCTTCTCTATTTTCTTTTTCTTCTCCTTCTGCTTATTTTTTCTATTTCTCCTACATTTTCTCCTCTTCTTTACTCTCCCATCTTTGTTTTGAAATGTTCATTCTATTTCTTAACTAAAAGGAAAGAGTCACAAATGTGACCTTTGAAATTCAACTAAACTCCATGATGTGATAGGCCTAAAAAGACCTTGGCTTACCAGTCTGTGGCTAGCCTCACATCCACATATATAAATCATAGAGCAGGACAATTTCCAGTCAGTATAGGGGTAACATGTGGTTAGCTTTGTGGGTCCACCAGCTGTTATAGCTGATTTTCTTAACTTGCACCCACTACTTATGTAATTACCCAAATTCCTCTTGGTGCTGTGTGGGCACTAGGAGGCTACCAGGCTTAAAATCCCAGTCCAATGAATGAATCACAATCAACAGTACTGTATGCCTCAATATATGTACTGTGGAACATTTAGAATTTAATCGAGTTATCTGGTGAATAATCTAGTTAATAAAAATGTTACACCACCACCCCTCCTAGTCCTAAGATTGAAAATTTTACAATTAAAATATAACGGTCTCACCGGGTATTGAACCCGGACTTGCTAATTAGGAAAGAGGTATACTTTTTTATTTAACTTTTATAGGAATTAATCACTATGAGGTTTAATTTATGATAAAATCAAATGTTTCCTACCTCTCCTCATATAAACTGAAAATAAAAGACAAATCCAATTTTTAGATCTTACTTTAAGAAGGACGGAGAAAACATGATAGAATTTGGAATTTACAGAAAGAATACACATATAGACAGACAACTATATTAAAGCTTCAGGATTCAACCTTTTTGCTCACCAAGAGGCAGTATTCAGTAGTTTGACACATAGATTGGTAAATATACCTATTAGCAAAGAAAATTATGAAAAAGAATACATAACACTGGTCAACATGATTTTTGTCTCATGAGTACTAATAGTTGTACTTAATGCAGTTTTTAATCGTGTTTTCAAATATGTATTCAGAATTTCTCCATCACCCACAGTTTTCATTTTATTTCAATTTCAATTAATGGATTTAAATAATTATTTTTTTAATAAACATTTTTTCGTCCATTTGTCCATTGTAAAATAAAACCAAATGAGCTAACTAAGGAGATTTCAGCTATGGAAAAGAGATATCAAGGCAAATGGAATCCAAATATGCTTGTCGATTATTGTTGGACCATCAAGAGGGATGCTCCACAGGCAAAATATAGCAGAAAATCGTCATTTCTTACTTTCTAGGTAAGTCCGAATGTTCAAATATTGTGTAGTTATGAATGTAGAAAATATTAAAGTGTTTGAAATTAAAAAAATACCTGTCTCTCTGAAACCTTGCATGATGGAGAAAAACCGATATCATATTTGAATTCAGGAGAAAAAATACTATCAGAATCACATATTTTTCTTTCTGAGACAAAAAAAGTTTATTTTTTGTTGCTCAGTATAATTAATGTTGCAACAGATAACGGTTATGAAGAAAATATGATATACAAGAAAATAAATAAATTAAAAGAAAAAAATTAATTAATGAAAGCACACTTGTAAAAGAAACAGAAAAAATAAAATTCAAGAAATTTACTTACCATCCATTGAAACAGCATAAGTTTAAAAAAAAAATTCACAAAGTTTAATATAAGATTGGCACCGAAGAACGAATACAGCCTTAATAGGGTAATTAAAACCAATGAAAATGAAAGAAATTGAAGAAATAACAAATCAGGAATTTATCAGATCAAATGCAGGGATTGCGACAAAATTTACATTGGGAAAACAAAAAGAAATTTGAAAACAAGGGTGGAAAGAACATCTTAGAAATGTCAAAAATGGAGAGCAGTAGCTACTCATGCTTGATCTGAAAAACATTTAATTGAATCAAAAACCAGTCTAATTAAACAAATATATAAACAAAAGGAACTCACGGTTTGGGAAAAAAATCCACGTTCAGAAAAACAAAGGAAAACTTATGAACTTTGAAATTCCTGCAAATCCTGACCTAATCCAGAGGTTCATTGGTCCACCAACAGAGGGAAGAAGTGTTTCTTCCAATCGACATAACATCAGTCGCCAAGATTGTACTGGAGATGAGACCGTTATAGTCTCGAAATCACGATCTACTTAGAAGATTTATATGAGGAGAGGTAGGAAACATTTGATTTTATCATAAAGGTATACTTCTACCTGAGCTAGTGCAATGGATTGTTTTCATATATTAAAATCACGTATCAGAAACAGAATAATGAGTAATTAAGTGATTCTTTTTTGTTAAAATTAGAATTATTCAGATGCAATGGAACGAGGTCTTGCTAAAGTGATGGCCAAGATGGGAATCTCCACATTGCAGTCTTATAAAGGAGCTCAGATTTTTGAGGCTGTAGGTCTAGCAGAAGAAGTGGTGGACAAATGCTTCAGGGTAAGTATATTAAATATACTTAAGGACATTTATATGTATTTAATATATTGGTTTGTTTCCAATAACTAAAAATTTTGTTTTTGTGCCATTTTTCTCCTAGCTTCCCAATATAAACTTTATTATATTGACTTAGGCTTTCACAGCCGGAGTTACTATGATGATGATGTAGAAGATTTTCGGGCTGTTGGCCTTGGTCTTGAGGCTTGTAGTTCCCCGATGTTTCGCCAGAGACTGCGTCCAGCATCTCAAGGGTTGTCTTGAGACTGGCAATTTTGTCGACTACCTGCCCTATTTATACATTTATCCGCGATGTGTTCTCTGTGCAGTCCATTACTTCGTAAATTGTATCTGCCTTCTAGTTGGTTAGCATTAGGGTCTTCTATTGCACCAATGAGGTTGCTGTCTGATGTTCTAGTAGATTGTTCTTGTAGGGGTTTACATCTGGCTTTTTTTTTTAAGACTGGTATCCATGCTTTGTTGACTTTTAACGATACTTCCTTTCTATTGTAACTATTTTGATGTTTGAATATTTCAATGGCTTCTCATAGCAGGCAGGTAAAATAGTGTGTGCAGTTTGTATTGTACTATATGGCCTTCAAGTAGAGAGTGTTCTGCTACTGCCGACTTTTCCACTTGTGTAAGACGGCTATATCTTTCGAAAGACATGTTTCAAAACATCTTAGCTTCATCTTCAGTTGTTACAGTCTGTGCAAACTGAAGATGAAGCAAATATGCTTTGAAACATGTGTTATAAAAAAACAAAGAAATTATGAGGTAAGATGAAGGCAGACCAAACTTTTTTATTAATTAGAACTTCCTAATTTATTTTCATACTAAATTATGTTGTTTGCAAATGCTCTGGATAGATCAATGGTTTGGAGCACTAGTATGGAAAATCAGAGCTCAATTTAGGCATACATTTTTCTCCTAAAATATTAATTTGTTCTTCAATGTAGATGACAAATTTAAAATAGAAACATAGAAAATATAAACTTTACTAGCTAAAAAAAAGTAGTTGAAAAGGAAAATAAAAATTGAATAAGGCAATATTTTTGGAATCTGTAATTGAGTTCCAAAAATTGTTTCTCTAGAAACTAATAAAAGTTTTGTATTGATGTAGACTTTCACGGCCGGAGTCGCTATGATGATCTTGAAGAAGATTTTTGGGCTGTAGGCCGTGGTCATGAGGCTTGTAGTTCCCCGACATTTCGCCAGAGACTGTGCCTGGCATCCTCAAGGGTTGTCTTAAGACTGGCAATTCTGTCCTCTGTCTGTCCTATTTATACGTTCACCGCAAATGTATAAATAGGACAGACAGTGGACAGAATTGCCAGTCTCAAGACAACTCTTGAGGATGCCAGATGCAGTCTCTGGCGAGACGTCGGGGAACTACAAGCCTCATGACCACGGCCTATAGCCCGAAAATTTTCTTCCAGATCATCATAATGAAAGTTTTATTTTTCTGAAATAGAGGAATGATGGCTTAGCTTCCTCATCTTATTTATTTGAAATAGTATGTGACTATTTTTGATGTTTGATGTTTGTACAGGGCACTCCTTCTCGTATTGGTGGTGTTACATTTGAGATACTAGCTAAAGAAGCATATGAGCGACATTATCTATCATACGGTACCCATACTGCTGATATGCTGGTTCTGCGTAATCCAGGAAACTATCACTGGCGAAGTGGTGGTGAAAAACACATTAATGACCCTTTGAGTATCGCCAATCTTCAGGTAAGTTCCAATCATGCTCTGATGTAACTAACTAACTCACTGGCACTATCAAACCTGTATTTTCATGGCCACACGGACATAAGCTCTCCATACATCCCTATCCTGAATTAATGTTTTCCAATCATCCTCTGTATAATCTACTTCTCTCAAATCATAGTTAATGTTATTCTCCCACCTCATTCTTGGTCTACCAACTGGGTGTTTTCCCTCTGGTTTTTCTACAAAAAGCCTCAATGCCTCTCTTTTCATTCTCCATCCATGCCACATGTCCTACCCATCGCAGTCTATGAGACTTAACTGTTCTCATTATATATGGTTTCCTATAAAGATCATGTAGCTCACTATTGTGTAGTTTTCTCTATTTGCTTGTCTGTTCATCTCTCTTTGCTAGATAGACAAACCTCACAATCAAATCATTTTCCCTGAGAATTTCAGCAGTCTATTGTTCCTTTGAAACAGGTCCTAAGAAAGGTACCTGGGTTGCAAAGGATAGTGAAGTGCATTCCATAACCTCTCCTATCCAAATCTCAACCTCAACCTGCTCGTGGTGCAACCTGCTTTTACAAATGAGGCTATGAGGACCGAGTAATGGCGGTATAACCACATCATCAGAAATAGAGGAAATGCTATTTCAACACTTACGCTGGCATGCCACGGCGTAGAAATGGTCCACAAATGGTGCTTGTGAGAATGGTCGGTGGATTCAAATATATAGATCCTCCCGGCAAGGTCCGATGGACCCATTAACCAACGGCATGTGTGGCCCTCCAGTCATACTGGGGGTTTATGTGAGTGGGTGATGTAACCACCATTACAAATAAAAAATTGGTGCCCTCTTAAAAAACGGTTACATTTATGCTGAACAATGGCAAATCCTTCAGACAAATTTTCCGGAGGTAAAACAGTCCCCTTTACGGATCTCCGGATGGGGACATCTGCAGGACGTCATATACAGAACATCTTTAAAATTCTCCAATGGAACGCAGGAGGACTTACACAGAGTAAAAAAACCGAATTACAAACAATCATAGAGGAAAATGGGATAGATGTATTTATCATACAAGAAGCTAATGTATCAAGAGACCAACTAAAATATTTTCAATTTCCTGGATTCAACATACATATCCTCCCCAAAGCACGGCAAGTAGCTAGTGGAATTCTTGCAGGCGTCAGAACAAATATTTTATCAAAATCTAAAGTTATAAAGGAAATGCAACAAGAAGACAAAGTAGAAATCATCCAAATTGAAATCTGGAAAGGAAATTCACATTACAACATATATGGAATATACAATCAACCTAATAACAACCCCTGTCTAGATATAATTAATATTTATCCAAAACAATTCTGATTGGTGATTTTAATGGCCATTCACCTAAATGGGGATACAAAGACTACAATCCTAGTGGCAAAAATATTGAAGATCTATTAAATTCAAACACTTTAGAACTTATCTATAAGAATGATGCCTGTCCTACATACATACATTATAATGGCCAGTGTACAAATCCAGATCTCCTGTTAGTTTCATCTGACCTGAAAGATAAGACTACACGTGAAATCATTGAAGATCTAGGATCAGAACATAGAGCAGTTGTTGCATCTATAATACATCAGGACAAACAAAATAACAGTAAACAAAAAACAAAATACTCTTGGAATTTTAGAAAAGCTAATTGGGAAAAATTTACAGAAGAAACTGAGCATAAATTAAACCTAATCCAGTACGAAGTATCAACAGATAAACTTAATAATACCATCCCAAACATAATTCTTGAAGCAGCAAAAAATTGGATCCCAAGAGGAAAAACTAAACACTACAAACCCTTTTGGAACGCAGACTTATCCAAGTTAAAAGAAGAAAGGGACACAGCAAGAAGAAAAGCAGAATTGTCCAACAACCCAATAGATACACAAGAATGGCGAAGAAAGGCAGCAAAGTTTAAGAAAGAAATCTATGCAGCAAAGAAAAATGCATTCAGTGAATTTATTGAAAAAGCTTATTACAGAAAAGACTCAAAAAAAGTATATAGATATATAAGTAAAATCACAAGTCAGAGAGATACAAAGAAAGAACCACTCAAATTTAATGGGAAAACACTTACTTCCAACAACTCTCTTGCTGAAGCTTTTAATAAACACTACAACTCTCAACACAAACTCCCTCCTAAAGCTAAAAAGAAGCAAAGGCAAATTAAAAAAGATCTCAAGACTTTTAAGAAGCATCACAAAACAAAAGAATGATATATTCAGCAAAGAATTTACCATATGGGAATTAAATTCTGCAATACACGAGTTACAAGACAACAAACCTCCTGGTCCAGATAAAATACATGTTGAATTTTTTAAACATCTAGGCCAAAAGGGAAGGAATACACTACTGAAATTATTTAACCTATCATGGACCTCTACTGTACCTATAGAGTGGAAAAAAGCAATAATTATCCCTATTTTAAAAAAAGACAAGACAGCTGATGATATAAATAATTACAGACCAATCTCTTTAACAAGTGTCATTGCAAAAACAGCAGAACGTATGATTTCAGCGAGACTAAATTGGTTCTTAGAAAGTAAAAACATACTAACAACAGCACAAACAGGATTCAGGCAACATCTATCTACAAAAAGAAATACAATTCAACTTTCTCAAGATGCCAAAGAATCTTTCAACAAAAATCAAGATACGCTAACAGTTTTCATTGATTTTGAAAAAGCACATGACTCAGTATGGAGATACAAATTACTTGAAAAACTCACAAAATTAGGCATTCAAAACAATATGTTGAACTGGATCACCCAGTTCCTTTCACAACGTTTCTGTGCTACAAAATACAATGACAGTACTTCCAAATTCCGACAAATAAAAATGGGCCTCCCTCAAGGTGCAGTACAAAGTACAACCCTGTTCAACATCTACATCAACAATCTGCCACCAGCTATATCAAACACAGATATAAAGACAGCTCATTTTGCAGATGACATGATTATGTGGACATCTTCCTCACAAATAGAAAAATCTAAATCATCTATGGAAAAGGCTCTTAACCTACTAGAAAAGTGGACCACACCACAACAATTTAATGGCCATTAATACAGACAAAACAACGTTTCAAATATTTAGCTTGAAGAAAAAATTCTAAAACTAAATCTACAGTTCAAGAAAACAAATCTGAGACAAACAAATGAAACAAAATATCTAGGGACAATTTTTTATTCAAAATTATCATGGAGAAAACATATTGACGCTGTAGTAAACAAAGCAACGAAAAGATTCTCAATCTTAAAAAGATTAGCCGGAGCAAAGTGGGGTTGTAATCGCCAGACTCTGAACACCACATACAAAACATTCATCAAGCCAATACTACTATACAATGGGGAGGTAATAATCACAGTAAATAACTCGAACCTGAATCGCCTAGAAGTATGCCAAAATCAGGTTTTACGACTTATAACCGGCGCAGCAAAATCAACTCCAATCGCAGCAATGCAAGCACTAACTCAGAACACTCCAACATGTCTAACTTTAGAGGAACAGGCAATAACACAACATGAGAAAATGTTACGATTAACAACAACAAAATGGGAAAAAAGACAGTTACAACTAACCAAGTTGAAAACACAAACAAGTTTCTTGTCCAAACTAACACGGAAATAAAAACAGATTTGAATCTTCCTAAATCTAAAGAAAAATATTTTGATCAGAGATAACCCTCTTACTTTTGAACCAATTAACATTCAGCTAAATCTAGAAGAACCAGTTACAAAATCTGAAACTCCCACGCCTGTACTAAAAGCTCTAGCATTAGAAGCTGTGAATAAGAGATATTCACCAGAAGAATGGTTACATGTCTACACAGATGGATCTACTATTGATAACAACTCAGGATCAGGAATTACATGTGCATTATTTTCATTTTATCTACCAGCAGGATACCACACAACAAATTTTGATGCGGGAAGTAACGGCTATTCATATTTCACTCCAACAATTACTATACAGAATAAATAAATTTCAAAATGCTGTCATACTCTCTGATTCTAAGGCAGCAATATATGCAATAAATTCACACAAAATGAAGTCAATACAAATTAAAGAGTGCTACAAAATTATTCAACAACTCCAAAAACTACAGTAAAGATTTCAATTGCAATGGATACCTGCACATTGTGGATTTGCTGGAAATGACACTGCTGATTTTCTTGCCAAAAAAGGCTCCAATTTAATTCAGAATACTACTAAAAGCTTACCTATCACATTCATAAAAAGAATAATTAAAAACAAATATAAAATCAAACAAAACCAAGACCTATGTAATAAAGCCAAAGACAAAAAATGGAATATTTTAGTAAAGAAGCCAGATATTATTCCAGAAATTCCACATAAAACTACAGTAGGAAAATTTAGACTGCTTACAGAACATGACTATTTGGCAAAAACATTTATATAAATTAGGAATCTACACGAATCCAAATTGTCCTCTATGCAATAAAGACGAAGAAATGAATGAAGAACACCTACAAACCTGTGAAGTATTACCTGTTGGATCCACAATAGAGAAATATTGGAGAGCAAGAACGCTAATGGCTTCGGTGCCAAGGCCCAGCATTTGAAAACAACAACAACAACAGAAAGGTAGCTTGTGTGAAGTGAGATGTGAATATCTGATCCAATTTATTTGAGATTATAACTTATGCACTGACATAAATATGTATTTTTTCTAAAAAATGTCATAAATTTGGCATACAGCAAAATATTTGTAAAAATATGATAACACTAATAATATCAATTTTGAGAAATGTATGTATGTATGTATGTATCGGCCGCGGTGGACTAGTGGTTATGCTCCTTGCCTCTGGTCCCGAGGGTCACGGGTTCAAACCCGGCCAGGGTTGATGGATTTTTTTAGGATGGAAAAATCCAAGGAGCAAGTACTCCGGGAGGGACTTTAAGCTGTGGGTCCCAAGTCTGAAGATTTTCAGGCTCATAAAAGATCCTTAAGCGTGAATGAAAAGGCCTCTAAGCAAAATTTACCGAATTTTCCCGTCCTAGTACTACCTTGGTTTCCTAGATGTCAGTATGAGGCAGAACACTGACCACGGACCACTCAAATGACATCTATACGAAAACAAGTGTAACTAAATTAGTATGGTTCAAATTTTTCCCTGTAGGGGGAGAGCACCTAAATCTCTGTTAAGGGAAACATGGGCTTGCAAGATACAAGAAGATGTATGTGTATGTAGCTAATGCTCTGGAGTTAACAACAAAGTTATTCTCCTTCTTGCTTCCCAATACTTTTATCTCACATCTTGATAGTTTTGAAGAGCTATACAGTTTGTTAAATGTTCTCTGTCCATTTCCACATCTTGAGAACATAATATACACTCAAGAGACATTAATATACTAATTCTATGAAGATGTTTTCCTAAGCAGTCATGTCCTGTAGTAAGCCTCAGTATGGCAGCTGCAGATTTTCGTGGTAGTTCCGGAATTATGGATGGATTTTTTAACAGTATTTTTATATTTCTGTTTCCTACTTTTTCAATTAAATTGGAATTGTAATTACCATAAGTAATGACACGAGTGATTTCCAAATTATTGATAAATTCACGACTCATGAAGAGAATTTGGAAATCAAGAGTGGAATTTGTTAGGACTATTTAACGAATAAAATTAAGCTGTTTATTCACAGATCATTATTTAACAATAGTTATTTTTAAATATTTATATATTTAATGTAAACGGCGATGTTTGAAAAGAAATGACAAACGATTGGTACGCTTCATTTGCTTCTTTTGTTCATCACTGCAACCAGATCATATTATTTATTGCCAAAGAATCACAGTATTGTAAGAATGCACCCTAGTGGAGAAATTTATAACCAACATTATTGGTATTAATTAATTTCTGCAATTATATTTTTCTGCAACGTCATTTCCTGGAAAATAATTCATTTAAGAAAGTGCATAGAGTGGTATAATTTTTTTGGTGGTATAATCAATTGCTACAAATGTTTTTATATTATCTCCTGCATGCATTATCTGCTGACATTCATGTTCTATATATACAATCTGGTAGCCATATTTCTTAGAGAGCCAGTCAATGCAAAATAATGCTATGATCTATTCAGAATGTTAAAAAGAAGAAGCTTTCTTTAATATGATGAACTTCAGTTGATAAATTTGAGGCGAAACATGACTGTGATTGGTTGTAAATAAAAAATCATTGAAATGTGATTGGTCATTGACTCCCATTTGGGGCATGAGTTAAATAGTCGTTTAATTTTTCTTTATAATTCTTTTAATTGATTCATAAGAAAATGCATTTGTTATTCTATGCTTAATTTTACATTTAATTTTAATTTAATAATTTTTGAGGAATGTTATATTCAGAGAACTTATAAAAATAAATACATTTTATGTTATAGGAAGCAGCTGTAAATAAAAGTACAAGTGCATACGATCGATTCCGAGAATCCACGATGGAGAGTGTAAAAGCTTGTTCTTTAAGAGGGCAGCTTGAGCTCGTAACTTCAGAGAATCCCATTGATATCAGTCTGGTGGAACCAGCATCTGAAATTGTCAAAAGATTTGCAACAGGTACTTTATAAAGTTTTAGTTACAACTTAAAATTTTCATCTTGCTATTTTGTATTTAATTTTCTTATAGTAATATTTTATATTCCTTTGTGAGTGAGGGATAAATATTATTTTAAATGAAAACTGATTAGACATCAATATACAGTACTTTAATTATTCTAATTAAAACTATACCAAAAATACCATAAATTTACCTTCATAACATTCTGGATATGTCTGGTTTTGGATGCCAGTCCACAATTAATCACTTAACAGAAATTAGCGTAGTTAATTCTAGCAAACAAATAGATGAATCTAAGATATAAATTAAATGTTTTATACCTCACCTCATATCCAGTCTTCTAATTATACCGGTTTCGAAGTTGAAAAGTAAGTATTAGCTGCTCATGGTTGGTCTGAAAAAATCTAATTGATTCAAAAGCTGGCCTAATTAAACAAATAGAAAAACAAAAAGACTCATGGTCTGGGAAAAAAATCCACAAAAAAAAAAACAAGAAAATAAAACTTATAAACTTTGAAATTGCTGGGGATTCTGATTTGAACCAGAGTATCATTGATCCACCACCAACAGAGGGAGGAAGAAGCAGTCTCCCGATTGACATGACATCAGTCGACAAGAAATTATTGAAGATGAAGCTGCCCAAGCATTAAAACCGGTATAATTAAAAGACTGGATATGAGGTGAGGTATGAAACATTTTAATTTAAATATTAAATTAAACCTCATACAGCAAACTCCTGATTATCCGTGCACGTATTATCCAGTTTGCAGATTATCCGTGTATGACTCTTTTTTACTGTATTTTATTAAAAATACACATTTTGTATTGTTATGAAAAAATTATTTATTTTTAAGCATGCTTATGTGAACTGCGCTTAGAAATTAGCACAATAGAGTAACCTTCACTCACAACCCCCTCCCCTGATGCATTTAACAGTACCAATCAACATTCTGAGAATACAATACAATTTCGGAAATTTCCGTTGTGTGAATCACTGAAAGTTTGTTGTTGCAAGTTTGAAACCACGGATATGCTGTGGCAGTGGGTTTATTGCTAGTTACTGTGGTCATCGGGTGGTTACTAGTGTGGGGATTGCTGATTATTATTTGTCATCACTAGTTATAAGTGTGGACATCGGTGGTTACTAGTGTAGTTGTCGCTGGTTACGATGGCCATTTTCAATAGCTGTTGTAATCAGAGTCATCATGATAGGAAATAGTCCCACTTTTTTTTCATGTTTACGAGTAAAATAAAATAATGATAATTACAACTCGCATCTAAATACATTTAATATAACATTTTATGAATATTTGTTCATTTAAGTAGTGTTAAAGTGGATAAATAATACATTTCTGATCAACTTCCATGGCACCGAATAACTTAATTGGATTATTCGTGTTTTTTCGATTTTCAGTACACATCTCGGTCCCATTTAACACGGATAATCGGGAGTTTGCTGTAGTGATTTTTTCCTATAAAAGTTCAAGATAAATCTACATTTAACCTCACATCCAAGTTTTGGTTTTGTTTATTTTTTATTTCACTCACCTCATACTTCATAACTCCTAGCATACCCAGGGTTTCATTACATCCTTTGTGACATTCTCAATGCTGTGTCACGTTCACAACTGACGTCCGGCTGCCTTCTATCCTGCAGACTGACCTCTGCGCCATCTGATGGCTGACCGACGAACTTCCAAATCAGTCCTCTCTCCTTACAACCGGGTATTTCAAAATTCATAGTTGTATTTTCATTCTTGCATGTGTAAATTTTTTCCCAAATTGTGAGTTCCTTCGGTTTTTCCAATTGTTTAAGTAATTTTGTTTTGGTTTCTATTCTATGTTTTTCTGACCAGACGTGTGCAGCTATTGCAGATTTTTCGGTTTCTCCATTTTTAACATTTCTGAGGTGTTCCTTTAATCTTGTATTTAGATTCCTTTTTGTTTTTCCTATGTATATCTTTTCACAATCTTTACAATTAATTTGATAAATTCCCGATTTTTTGCAGTCTTTAATCTTTTCATTTTTAAGTTATGTAGATAGGAAATAACACTATGAGGTTTTTTAATATTGTTTATTTTTTATTATTATGAGGTATGAGGTGAGTGAAATAATAAAAAATAAACAATATTTTCATTTTTGTTGGTTTTTATTAAATTACCTAAGCTGTAATCATTTTTCGGTGCAAATTTAATGTTGAATTTGTTGAAGATTTTTTGAAACTTGTCAAATACTAAAGGATGGTATGTGAATTTCTTGAATTTTTTACCAATATTTTTATCTGTCTGAAGAGTACTTTCATTATATTAAATTAATGTTGGGAAGTAAACATTATGAGGTATAATCATTAAAATTCATCGGAGAACATATTGTTTAAACAACTCACCTCATTGGATTCATGCTTCCATGATATCGCGATTTCAAGCATAGTCATGTTCATCTTCAGCCATTCGTCAGTCGGAGTTATGGCTGAAGATGAACATGACTATGTTTGAAATCGCGATATCATGGAAGCATGAATCCTATGAGGTGAGTTGTTTAAACAATATGTTCTCCGATGAATTTTAGTACTTTCATTAATCATTTTTTGTTCTTTAAATTTATTTATTTTCTTGTGTAACATCTTCTCTTGAAAACCATTATCCTTCGCAATTTTTATGATGTGTTCTTTTTTTCTTTTAATGGTTTTGTTAAAAGTCCATCATCATCTTCGTTCTTAAATTGTTTTTGACCCACCAAATATACTCATGTGGAGAAATTTGAATTTGTTGTAAAGTCTAGAATTCTTTACTCATAATTTTGTGCTAAGTGTTACTTTATATTATTTTATATTTAATTTCTGTTCTTTTAGGTGCTATGAGTTTTGGAAGTATCTCATTGGAGGCTCACACTACGCTGGCCATTGCAATGAATAAAGTTGGTGGCAAGTCCAACACTGGAGAAGGAGGTAAAAAAAAAGCTCTATAAAATAAAATCATAGAGAAGAGAACATTTGGTAGGCATGCAGGATGGAACGGTTATGTGAAAAGAGATATCCAAGGAAAAGGCGGGATTAGAACATAGTGTTAAAAAGAAGCTTTATGGATAAATAGAAATGAATAGGCGAGACTCTGTATCTATAATCAGAAAATATGAACCGTCCACATAACTTTGAAAATAAGGAGCAACATAGACTTTTCCTTTTATTATCTGGTTTATTTTGTATGTTTGGTAATTTTATATCTTTTATGTTGCACTCCATATTGAAAACATACAACAATTTTCCCAACTTAAAATATGATGTGATGTCGTTTGTTTAATCTAGGTTGGTAATGCTCAAGTGTATGAAATTTATAAACTACCAAAACTTCTCATCTCTTTAGAAAACCATTAAGAAAACCTTGAGTTTGTGGTAATTGTCAAAACAAATATTATTTTCGATGTTTTTATTTGAATTAACATTTTCCAATCCTGGATAGAATCTAATTTTTCTTTCTTAAAATGTTAATTTTTGTATCGTCATTTGAATGGTGTAATTGGACAGCACACTCATACAGAGAACGAGAGGTCCAGGGTTGAAATCCCAGTTCAAACATTAATTTTTCTTTCTTAAATCAAATATTATTTGATGTCTTTATTATTGATTTAACACTTCTCACTGAAGGATAAATTATATATGAAGAGAAAAATTTTCGCCTAGACCGAGACACGAACCCAGGACCTTTGCCTATTGGTGTACAGTATATAAAATGAATGAAGTATATTGGGTTATTTATAAATGAATTGGAGAAAATGTTTTATATCTCATCTCATAAAGTTCCATGTGTTCACGATACCATTTTCAAATTTCATTTTACCTTCATCTTCAGTCAAACTCCACCTGTTGAAATTTTGCTGTTAACACCATCTTCCAAACTGGCATCTGGTGCCGATTTTATGAACTTAGAGATTAAATTTTGCTCAAAATTCATGGTTTTATATTTACAAGAGCCAAACTTTCTATTTTGCTATGATGTTTTATTTTTTTATTTATTGTTATTTGTTTACTCGTAATTATGGACAATGACTTCTGTCAAGACCCCTGCATTTGTATAAATAAATAAATATTTATATTTGAAGAGAAAAATTTTCGCCTAGACCGGGACTCGAACCCGGGACCCTTGGCTTTCCGGGCCAAGTGCTCTACCAACTGAGCTACCGAGGCGAGTTACGATCTAGAAGCAAATTTTTCTCTTCAAATATAATTTATCTTTCATTGAGAAATGTTAAATCAATAATAAAAACATCATTAGAAGCATTACTAGCTAAATAAATATTTGTTCTTCTGAATGTATATCTTTTCCCAAACTGTTAACTGTTAATTCCAATTTAATGTAACATTTCCATTTAATTTTGAATTAACAGTTTGGAAAAAGGTATACATTCAGAAGAACAAATATAGAACCATGAATTTTGAAGTTCCTGACAAGCAAAATTTAATTTCCAAGTTCATAAAATCAGCAGCAGATAGCAGTTTGGAAGTTAGTGTTAATGGCAAAATTTCAACAGTTGGAGTTTGACTGAAGATGAAAGTAAAATTACCCTTAAAACCAGTGTCATTAAAACATGGAACTTAATGAGGTGAGATATAAAAACATTTTCTCCAACTCATTTATAAATTAAAATACCTCATAGTGTTACTTCCCACTTTAATTTTCATTAAATGTAGTGAGTTAAATTATAATTTACTTTTATTAAAAATGAGATTGGTACCCCTGGTTTGAACTGCGTAAATACTTTTTAAAGACTAAAGTTACTCTGAGATGCCTACAGATAACCCACAACAATAGAAATGTCCAATGATGATGGTGGTGGTAAAGATGGATATCAGATAAAATTATTAACAAAATAAGATTAGATTTCTATAGCAGTTGGTTCCATATATTATTATTTTTATAGGTGAGAATGCTGATCGATACCTAAATCAGGATCCCGATCATAATAAGCGATCTTGCCATCAAACAGGTTGCCAGTGGACGTTTTGGAGTGACAAGTTCTTACCTCGCTCATGCAGATGATCTGCAGATATAAGATGGCTCAGGGTGCAAAGCCTGGAGAAGGAGGTGACTCTCTCCTGGTTACAAGGTATTTAAATGTTAAACCATTCCTTATATCTGCTTTCTCATACTCTTCAATTAGATCTCATTTAGAACTTCACATGTACAAATATCTGAAAATTTAATGAATATTAGTTTTGATTTAATTAAGATGGGATAAATATCATCAATCATATAGTAATGACTGATTTTATATAAAATAAAACTTGACCAACCTCATGGGCTAGTGGCCAGAGTTCCTGACTACAGTTCATGAGGTCCTGGGTTCGATTCCGAGTCAAACCATAGGAATTTTTCCTTAAAGGAAATTATTCCTGTGGTTGCCCATGGTCTAGAATTTAGGTTAAGAACTCTCCTGGTGCTCCATTATCATTTATCACCCATCATATTATCGGGGTAACGTAAATCAGCCTTCCAGGTGCCCCAACCTAAGAAATGGATTAGAATTCCGCCACTACCAGGGGAGAAAACCAGAAATGTCATGAAAGACAACCTGGTGGCATTAGAAAAAAAATACCTTAGTAGTAATTCCGCTAAAAGAATCAGTAATCAATCTGGGATGTAAATCTGTCAAATTAAAACCACAGATACAATTAAAAGTGATAAAACAAGACAAGAAACAAACCCAAATTGATCTCGACAGGTGTTTCACCCTTGAACAAGGCACCATCACGTGATCACATCAGGTAAAAACATAGCCCTGATGATGTCATGTTCAAGGGCAAAACACATGTCGAGATCAATTTGGATTTGTCTCTTGTATTGTTTTATCGCTTTTACTGGTATCTGTGGTTTTAATTGGACATATTTGCATCCCAGATTGCTTACTGATTATTTTAGCAGAATTATTACTAAGGTAAATTGTTTTATTTTATATATAACTAGCTAATACCTGGCGTGCATTGCAATGCCTAAATAAAAATGTGTTTGTATGTTTAATTGAATAAGTAAAAAGAAAAATAGTTATAAATTTATATCATAATTATTTTTAGATACCCGGCATTGCCCGGGAATGTACTTATCCCGACCTTCTTGACAGAAATGAGCTGAAAGGCAAAAATGGTTATTGAGAGTTATCCGTAAAAGAAAACCCGCTATGCGCTGCTACACTTGCCCTGGAATTTAGTCATCCCAATCTTCTTGGCATCAATGAGCTGAAAGATAAATATGGTTATTTTGAGTTATCCATAAAAGATAGACATATGTTGTCACAGACTTTTTTGCAGATTTTTTTGAGATATTCAATTCTGTGTACATTAATTTGTATATGTTATGGTTTAGGCAGCGAAAGCCATTTAAGCATCCCAAAAACTTCTGAAAAGCAATTTTTCTCTACAAAGGGTGATTTTTAAGGGTGAAGGGGTTGAGTATTTATTACAACGTGACACAGCATTGAGAATGTCACAAAGGATGTGACGAAACCCTGGGTATGCTAGGAGTTATGAAGTATGAGGTGAGTGAAATAAAAAATAAACAGCTCTCTTATAGCCTAAAACCTTCCCGGGAAACTCCTGAACATTTTGCAAAAAGCCCCATCACAATCGGATGAATGGTATGGCAGCAAATAAAGGACGAACAGACAGACAGCATATATTAATTTTTATATATAAAGATGAATTTCTGCAAAGTTATGGCTGATTCCATTAAGGAGTGGAAGTCATGACAGAAGAGGGATATGATATTGTCTGAAACAGTCGGTATCAAAGAAATTTGAAATTGTACGAGGCGAGTCATTAAAAATATGTTCTCCACTCGCTGTTAATGATATAACATCATAATGTTTACTTCCCAGTATTAATTTAAATATCCATTAAGTATGTCTGATTTTGATTACAGGTAACAAAAGACATTGCTACTACTCGACACTCTGTTCCTGGAGTAGGTCTGATTTCACCTCCACCACATCACGACATCTACTCTATTGAAGATTTGGCAGAACTTATTTATGATCTTAAATGTGCTAATCCAAATGCTAGAATCTCAGTTAAATTGGTATCTGAAGTCGGAGTCGGAGTAGTGGCATCTGGAGTTGCCAAGGTGTGTATTCAGATTTACATAAAAATTTTTCTATTTCATTATCATTGTCCAGGGATTAGAACTAAATGATCTGTTCCAGCTCCAATATTTACATTGTAAAGTTGTTGTATCCATCTCTTAAGTGATTTCCTTAAGATCAAACTTTTATAGGAAAAAATCTCTATGAGGTTTAATATAAGATTTAAATTTAAATGTTTTATACCTCACCTCATATCCAGTCTTCTACTTAAACCGGTTTGAAAGCTTGGGCAACTTCATATTCAGTAATTTCTTATCATGGTAAAATTAAATGTTTCTTACCTCTCCTCATACAAATCTTCTAAGTAGATCGCGATTTTGAGACCATAATGGTCTCATCTTCAATACTATTTTGGCGACTGATGTTATGTTGATCAGAAGAAACTCTTCTTCTTCAGAGGGAAGAAGAAGAGTTTCTTCTGATCGACATAACATCAGTCGCCAAAATAGTATTGAAGATGAGACCGTTATGGTCTCAAAATCGCGATCTACTTAGAAGATTTGTATGAGGATAGGTAAGAAACATTTGATTTTACCATAAATTAAACCTCATAGTGATTAATTCCTGTAAAAGTTAAATTTCTTATCAACTGATATCAGTCAGGAGAACTGCTTCTTCCTCCTTCTGTTGATGGACCGATAAACCTCCGGATCAAATCAGAATCTCCGGGAATTTCGAAGTTCATAAGTTTTTCTTTCTTGTTTTTTTGAATGTGGATTTTTCCCCAAACTGTGAGTTCTTTTTGTTTTTCTATTTGTGTAATTAGACTAAATTTTGTATAAATTAGATTTTTTCAGACCAAGCATGAGCAGCTACTGCTGACTTTTCCTCTTCACCATTTTTTACATTTCTAAGATGTTCTTGCATCCTTGCTTTCAAATTTATTTTTGTTTAAATTACGTACATAAGAGAAAAATTTGCGTCTAGATCGTAACTCACCTCGGTAGCTCAGTTGGTAGAGCACTTGGCCCGGAAAGCCAAGGGTCCCAGGTTCGAGTTCCGGTCTAGGCGAAAATTTTTCTCTTCAAATATAATTTATCCTTCTATGAGAAGTGTTAAATTAATAATAAAATCGTCAATAGAAGCCCTACTGGCTATAAAGTAGTGTTAAATTCCCAATAAATGTCTTCTTAACTAAGAAGCCGCCATTTGCAAAGATAGAAGCTATGGTTTCAAGCATTTGGCGCGAGGGAATTACAATTACGTACATAAGAGAAAAATTTGCGTCTAGATCGTAACTTGCCTCGGTAGCTCAGTTGGTAGAGCACTTGGCCCGGAAAGCCAAGGGTCCCGGGTTCGAGTTCCGGTCTAGGCGAAAATTTTTCTCTTCAAATATAATTTATCCTTCTATGAGAAGTGTTAAATTAATAATAAAATCGTCAATAGAAGCCCTACTGGCTATAAAGTAGTGTTAAATTCCCAATAAATGTCTTCTTAACTAAGAAGCCGCCATTTGCAAAGATAGAAGCTATGGTTTCAAGCATTTGGCGCGAGGGAATTACAATTACGTACATAAGAGAAACATTTGCGTCTAGATCGTAACTCGCCTCGGTAGCTCAGTTGGTAGAGCACTTGGCCCGGAAAGCCAAGGGTCCCGGGTTCGAGTCCCGGTCTAGGCGAAAATTTTTCTCTTCAAATATAATTTATCCTTCTATGAGAAGTGTTAAATTAATAATAAAATCGTCAATAGAAGCCCTACTGGCTATAAAGTAGTGTTAAATTCCCAATAAATGTCTTCTTAACTAAGAAGCCGCCATTTGCAAAGATAGAAGCTATGGTTTCAAGCATTTGGCGCGCGAGGGAATTACAATTACGTACATAAGAGAAAAATTTGCGTCTAGATCGTAACTCGCCTCGGTAGCTCAGTTGGTAGAGCACTTGGCCCGGAAAGCCAAGGGTCCCGGGTTCGAGTTCCGGTCTAGGCGAAAATTTTTCTCTTCAAATATAAATATTATTTTTGTTTTCCTATTTAAATTTTGTCACAATCCCTGCATTTGATCTGATAAATTCCTGATTTGTTTTCTTCTTTAGTTTTTTTCATTTTTGTTGGTTTTAATTATCCTATTTAGGCTGTATTTATTCTTCGGTGTCAATCTTATTTTAAACTTTAAAATTTTGTGTTTAGATTGGAGTGTCCAGATATCTCAGCGGTAGAGCATTGGCCTAGAGCCAAAGGTCCTGGGTTCAAACCCAAGTCTGAGCACATAATTTTTCTCTTCAAATATCAAATATAATTTGTCTTTCAGTGAGAAGTGTTAAATTAATAATAAAACCACTGAAAGAAGCCCTGCTGGCTTTATAAAGTAATATTTAAATTCCCAATAAAATGTCGTCTTAAATAGAAGCTGCCATTTTTTAATCAAAGCAAAGACTCGTAGAATTCGGCGATCGGTAATTAACAATGTATAAGAGAAAAATTTGTGTTTAGATTGGAGTGGCCAGATAGCTCAGCGGTAGAGCATTGGCCTAGAAAGCCAAAGATCCTGGTTTCAAACCTCATTAAAAAAGCAAAGTAAAGTAAAGTGATCCCACTACAGGCCTCAGGAGGCCCTTGGGGTAGTAGGAGGTTAAGGCTCCCACTTTTTCTAGACAGTCGGCACTTGATGTCAGCCCTGCGTGACGGCCGCATTTACCTCCAGATCAAGCATCTGGTACTCATTTTCATTAGAGGCTAAGTCGACCCCAGGGCCATAGTGCCACCAGAAGGTTTGGGTCAGTTTAATCCTGACCCAATCGGGACTCAAACCCTCGACTTTCCGGCTTGTCACACAGTGCCTGAGCACATAATTTTTTCTCTTCAAATATATTCAGTGCTATATGATGGGTATGGTAAATAGTTTGATTCCTCCCAATTCCCTGAATCATTATCATGGTTCTTAGTTAAATATGAGTCATAATGTCAGTTGAAAATTAGAGAGATCCTTCTCTCGAAAACTAGTTCCCCTGTTTGAAGAAACATAAAATATGAGGTAAGATGTTAAAAAACGACTCATTAATTACGAATTATCTTGGTTGTTCATGCAATATGGGGACTAGTCTAGTTTGAACATGCAACCCTCAAATTTCATGAACTCATTCTGGTTATTAAGAATAAAGATGGGTTATGATTGCATGCCCACTTGGAAGAAACTCCCAGTAAATCATATGTTAAAAATTCCACCAGACTCACAACATTGCATTTAAAACCTACATTACTTATGAGACAGCCTAATATATTTAGTTTTCTATTTAATATATTTAATTCTTGATCAAAATCCTCCAGTGGAATACTGGAGGACTATCACAAGCTAAAAAGACTGAACTTACAAAAATGCTATTTGACCACCAAATTGATGTATTCACAATTCAAGAAGCAAATCTCACACAGGAACAGTTACAATATTACCACTTCAAGGATTTTACTGTTCACATACTTCCTAAAGGACGACAAATAAGCAGTGGTATTTTAGTTGGAATTCGAACACATATGACTTCATCCGTTCAAATTATCAAAGAAATGGACAATGTAGACAAAATTGAAATAATTAAAATTAACATATGGATAAATAAATCTCAGTACAATATATATTCAATTTATAATCCACCAAATAACTCCCCTAATCTTGAACATATTACAATAAACCCAAACACAATTATAATGGGAGATTTTAATGCCCATTCACGACGATGGGGCTATACCAAATCTAATAATGCAGGGAAAATTGTAGAAGACTTATTAAATTCAACACCCATAGAAATAATACACAACAAAGAGGATCCTCCAACATATATACATTACTCTGGTTCAGGAACTAATCCTGACTTACTCTTTGTATCTTCTAATTTATACTCCAAAACCAAAAAACAAATTGTAGAAGATCCTGGCTCAGGACATAGAGCCATCATTGCTACTATTCAACTGGGGAATAACAACTTACTTCCAATGCATCTTAAACCCAGGTGGAACTTCAAAAAAGCCAATTGGAAACTGTACACAGACGAACTGGAAACCAAATTTGAAAATCCTTTAAACGTATCACTTCAGTCAGATCAATTAACAAATCTATATGCAAAATAATATTAAAAACAGCAAAAAAATATATACCACGAGGAATAGTTAAAAACTACAAACCCTTCTGGAATTCAAAATTAGAAAGAATGAAAATAGACCGAGATCTCGCTAGAAATAAAGCAGAAAAAACAAAAGACCCAAAAGATGTACAAAATTGGAGAAAACTGTGCGCACAACTCAAAAAAGAAATTAACAGCAATAAAAGAGAAAATTTTAATAACTTCCTCCAAAAAATGGATTATAGGAAAGATGGCCAGAAAGCATATAGATTTGTACACAATATACAAAATAAAAAAGAACGGCAAAAAAACACCATTTATCCACAACAACAAACAGATTACAAATGAAAGTGAAATAGCCAACAAATTCAACAAACACTACGCTAACACCTATACTTTGTCCTCAGAGAACAAAAAAGAACAAAAAACAATAAAAGAGAACCTAAAAAATTACATAAAATCAACAAGCAGTACAAAAGATAATATCTTTAATAAGAATTTCAACATTAAAGAGTTAAACATAGCCATTAATAGTTTAAAATCAAACAAATCTCCAGGAGCAGATAATATACATGCAGAATTTCTCAAACACCTTGGCAATAAAGCCAAAACTCAATTGCTCTCCCTTTATAATCTTTCTTGGAACACAAAAGTTCCTGATGATTGGAAAAAAGCTATTATAATACCTATTTCGAAAACAAAAAAAATCAACAAATACTTTTTCAAATTATCGCCCAATAGCACTAACTAGTGTAATTGTTAAAACTATGGAAAAATGATTTCAAATCGATTAAATTGGTATTTAGAAACCAATAATTTACTTTCACCCAATCAAGCTGGATTTAGAGAATTACAATCAACAAATCAACAAATTGTACACCTAAGTCAAGCTATTAAAGACAGTTTCAACAGAAAAGAAGACACTCTGGCAATGTTCGTTGATTTCCAAGGAGCATATGACTCTATTTGGAGATATAAATTATTAGAAAAAATGCAGACTTTAGGCATTCAAGGGAATATGCTACTCTGGATCAGCAATTTTCTCATCCAACGGTTCATCGCTACAAAGTATAATAATCACCTCTCTAAATACCAACAAACACATCGAGGTTTACCACAGGGTTCTGTACTCAGTACCATTCTCTTCAATATCTACATTAATGATCTACCTAAGCATATAGAAAAGCTCGAAACGAAAACCCTACTTTTTGCTGATGATGTTGTAATATGGGTCTCCAAACCGAAAAACCAAAGTCAACAATTAATAACCATAGCCCAACAATCACTAATACAGTTAGAGAATTGGACATCCCAGAACTTAATGAAGATAAATATACAGAAAACAAATTATCAACTATTTACATTAAGAAAGAAACCACTACCCATCACTCTGAAATTGGAGGGTGAATTATTAACTCAAACACATGAAGCAAAATATTTAGGAATAACTCTGGACACAAAATTAACATGGAAGAAACACATGGAGAATATATGTACAAAGATAGAAACAAGGTTACCATTATAAAACGATTAGCAGGGAAAAAGTGGGGTTGCAACACACAAACCCTAAACACCTTCTACCAAATGTACATAAAACCTGTACTTCAATATTGTGAAGAAATCCTAGTAACTACTAAAGTGGAAAAACTTAATAAATTGCAGAACCAAATCCTCCGTCTGATAACAGGAGCCGTTAAAACAACACCAATCACTGCCATGCAAATCTTAACAAATAACCCAAACATAGCATCTGAAATTGAGAAAACAGCAGTCACACAGTATGAAAAATTTTTAAGGCTACCCCATAATAACTGGACCCAAAGAAAACCACAAGTATGTTTAAAATCTCAGCAAAGCTTCCTAAGCATTGTACAAGAAATCAAACAGAAATTGCAACTTCCACATTCAAAAGAAAATATGCAGATGAGAAACAACCCTCTAGAATTTTTGGAAATCGAATATAACCTTCATTTAACAGAAGACATCAAGAAATCTGAAACTCCTCCATATATTTTAAAACAAATGTCACTGGAAATGATAAATCTAAGATACCCAGCTCCTGAATGGATACATATTTTTACAGATGGCTCCAGCCTACCAAATGATGGTGGCACTGGTGCTGGTGCAGTATGTCCACTTTTTTCCTTTTATCGTAAACTAAACACAAATTCAACAAACTTTGATGGCGAAATTCTAGCAATTTTCTTAAGTTTACAAAATCTTTTATATCACATCCAAAAATTTACAAAAGTTGTAATTCTATGTGACTCCAAAGCAGCCATTCTTGCTATAACACGAGACACAACACCCAAAAGCATCAAAATTATCGAATGTCACAAAATGATAAAACATTTATCCCGTCTACATAAAAAAGTTGTACTTCAATGGATTCCGGCCCATTGTGGAGTGACAGGCAATGAAATAGCCGATTTTCTAGCCAAGAAGGGTAGCAAAATTGTTTCTCAAACCCAACTTCTGCTCCAGTTTCCTTTCACTCTATCAAAAGAATTATCTCAAATAAATACATCAATAAACTTAGAGAAGAATACACCACCAAAACATCTGGAAAGGAATGGGAAAATCTACAAGCTTATGACATTACTACATTACAAAGAAAATCTGCAGTAGCAACATTCAGACTGCTAACGGGACATGACTGCTTGAATAAACACCTACACAGAATTGGCATAACAGATTCACCTAAATGCCCTTTTTGCAATTTAAATGAAGATATGGAAAGAAACCATCTCCTCCGTTGTCCAGCTTTTGTAGAAGAGACCAGCCTTTCTGCTAAATATTGGAGTGCAAGAGAGCGAATGATTTCATTATCAAGTGCTCGACATTAGATACCAACCAACCAACCATATTTAATTCTGTTTTTCCAACAAATTGTCTTAGTTCAGTTAAGTCTCTTAGACTGCAGTGGGCAGGGCATGTGGCACATATGGGGGGATGAAAGATGTGCATGAAAGCTTCTAGTAGGAAAACTAGAAGGAAAATGCCCAGTTGGTAGACCAAGAACGAGATGGGAGAAAAACATCCATGATTTGAGGGAAGTAGATTATACAAGGGATAATGGGAAAAACATTAGCTCAGGATAGGGATGTATGGAGAGCTTATGTCTGTGCAGCCATGCACCTATGGGTTCGATAGAGCCAGTGACTTAGTTAGATAGTAGTATATTATTAATCATGATTTTTGCTCTAAGTAGTTTTTTCCCAAACATTGCTGTAATATTGGTTTTATCTGGAAATATTAAGTTCTATTCTGCAGCAATATTATTATCGCCTCACTATGATGTTGCCCAGCAGCTTGCTTTGTTTCCCTGCAGCTTGCAGTTGCACTGAGCAACAAAAAATAAACTTATTTTTGTGTCAGAAAGAAAAATATGTGAATCTGATAGTATTTTTTCTCCTGAATTCAAATATGATTTCGGTTTTTCTCCATCAGACAAGATTTCCGAGAGACAGGAATTTTTAAATTTCAAACACTTTAATATTTTCTATATTTGTAACTACACAATATTCGAACATTTGCACTCACCTAGAAAGTAAGAAATGATGATTTTCTGCTATATTTCGCCTGTAGAGCATCCCTCTTGATGGTCCAACAATAATTGGCCAGCATATTAGGATTCCATTTGTTTTGATATCTCTTTTCCATAGCTGAAATCTCCTGATGAAAGTGTTCCCCGTGCTCATCGCTCACTGCGCCAAGATTTTCCGGAAAGAAATCTAGGTTTATTAAAAAAATAATTATTTAAATCCATTAATTTAAATTGAAAAAAGAAAACTGTGGGTGAAGGAGAAATTCTGAATACATATTTGAAAACACGATAAAAAACTGCATTAAGTACAACTATTGGTACTCATGAGACAAAAATCATGTTGACCAGTGTAATTAAACACAAAGATGCCGACTACCACTACATAATGTAATCATTGTCAAGCATTGTCGTGGCACCCGCTTTTATATAAACGGAAAACTATCATAGTGAGGCGATAGTACTAAAATTGTATACAGTTCTCTTAAAGTCATCTTCTGATGCAGCAGTAATTGCTTGATCACGTGTAAATAGGAGTGTATCTACATTGAGTATAATATTTTAAAAATTATTTTTGTCTTATTGACAATCATTTTTGTCTGAAGTTGGAGTGGATACATAAATACTGCCCTGCGCTAATTGAAAAAATAGGTTATGAGTCTGTTGAAAATACTTATTCTTTGAAATGAAAATCATATTAGGTGAAAATAAAGACATGAATTGAGTAGAGAATGATGCTGGATTGCAGGGTAAGGCAGAACACATAGTCATCTCAGGCCATGATGGTGGTACCGGTGCAAGTTCATGGACTGGCATCAAGAATGCTGGTCTGCCATGGGAACTGGGAATTGCTGAGACACATCAAGTGCTGGTACTCAACAACTTGCGCTCAAGAGTTGTGGTTCAAGCTGATGGTCAAATACGTACAGGTAAATATTTATTTTTACAGTGTTTCCAAAATTGCCCACAAATTGTTTTTTTTTTAAATGTACAGTATCTAAATGTAATTATTTATTTTAGGAAGTAATATTTTGAGGTCCTTTTTATCAAATTTTTTTCAATCTAGAGTTATCTTTCCTCAATTTAATGTTGATTTGTTCTCGAACATGTTTCGATATATTCTTCTATATCATCGTCAGGTTTACTAGACTGATAAGTTTTATGTTGTGAACCCTGGATGTCAATATCAACTCTCTCTTCCAGCTGACCAAAGAACCTCCATACAAGGTCATGTTCAGCAGGAATTTCAAAATTCACAACTCTATTTTTGTTCTTCTGAATGTAAATTTTTTTCCCAAATGGTGAGTTCTTTTGTATTTTCTAACTGTTTTAATAATTTAGTGTTCAAATTTACATTATGTTTTTCAGCCCAAACATGAGCAGCAACTACAGATTTTTCTATTTCCCCATTTTTAATATTTCTTATGTGTTGCTTGGTTCTAATTTTCAGGTTTCTTTTTGTTTTCCCTATATGTATCTTTTCACAACCAGTACATTCAATTTTGATATATTCCTGATTTTTTTCTTTGATCAGTTTTTTCATTTTTTGGTGCTAATTTAATATTAAATTTGTCAAATATCTTTTGAAATTTATTGTGTGCCCAAGGGTGATATGTGAATTTCCTATATTTTTTCATAGGTGGTTTTTCTTTTTCAAAGTACTTCTGTTGATCACTTTTTGTTTCTTATACTTTTCTATCCTTTTGTGTACCATTTTTTCATCAAACCCGTTTTCTCTTGCTACTTTGATTATATATATTTTTTCTCCATTTTGAAATCTTCTTTTCTTAAGGGTAAGTTGATAATCTGTGAGTTAAACTATTGAAGGCTGCCAATTTATGTCCAACTGGATTGAACCCTGTTGATTTAATAAAATTTTCCGTATGAGTTTCTTTCCTATGAATCCCAAATTAAATTTTTCTTTTTTTCTTCATTTCTAACCAATTTAAGATCCAAAAAAGGTGTGTGTTTATTTTCTTCTGTTTCTATGGTAAATTTAATGTTTGTACTCTGTGAATTTAACAGTTTTTAGGAAATCTTCACGTTAATATTGTTCAATCTTTCTTCACTCACCTCATACTTCTTAACTCCCACGCATACTCGAGTTTCGTCACTTCATTTGTGACATTCTCAATGCTGTGAATGTAATACAGCATTGAGAATGTCACAAATGAAGTGACGAAACTCGAGTATGCGTGGGAGTTAAGAAGTATGAGGTGAGTGAAGAAAGATTAAACAATATTGAAATAAACCTCATAGTGTTATTTACTTCATGTTTTTCTTTTACAATACAAATTATATCATCTACATATCTGCTCCAAAATTTAAACATTGTGGTATGTGCTTTAGTGATTTTACATTCAAAATTGCTCATAAATAAATTTGCAAGGAAAGGCATTCCCATTGAGAGCCCTGATTTTTGTCTATATAAACTCCAATTGAATGTAAAGAACATTTGGTCAATACATAATTCAGTTAATTTCACATATTCTTCTCTGATCTATCTATGTTGTTCTTATTTAACCAGTTGTTCAATATCTCCAAAGTTTTTTGTTGTGGTATATTTGTGAATAATGAAATGATATCAAAGGAGACTAATCTATCTGTAGGTTTGATTTCCACTTTTTCTGATTTTTTAACTAATTCTAATGAATTTTCAATCTGAAGACTTTCAAAATTGTTAATTGTTTTACATTCATTATTCAGCCATTTTGAAATGTTATAAATTGATGATTCAGTATTGTTAATTATTGGCCTCATTTTGTTTCCAGGTTTGTGAATTTTGGGGAGTCCATGAATATTTTGGTTTTTTGGGTTGCTCACTTTTAATTGAAATTTTTCTTTTTCGGTTAGAATTTTAACATTTTTTAAGATAGTTTTCTACTTTTTTGATGATTTTGGGTAGGGGATCAGTCTTGATTTTTTCATACTCTTCTTCTTTTAACAGTTCTTCCATTCTTTTTTTTTTTTTTGATAATCATCTTTATCTAAAATTATAATTTGGTTACCCTTAAGAGGGAGCTGATATTGACATCCAGGTTCACAACATTAAAACTCATCAGTCTAGTAAACCTGACGATGATATAAAAGAATATATCGAAATATGTTCAAGAACAAATCAACATTAAATTGAGGTAAGATAACTCTACACTCAAAAAAACTTGATCTAAATGTAAACTAATTAAAACCAACAAATATGAAAAGATTGATGATGGAAAAAATATTAGGAATATATCAAACAAAGTGTGCAGATTGAGATAAGATATACATAGGGAAAACAAAGAGAAATTTGACCATTAGAACTAAGGAACACATAAGAAATGTAAAACAATGGAGATGTAGAAAAATTGGCAGTAGCTGCTCAAATTTGGTCAGAAAAACATAAAATTGATGTAACCACAAATTATTAAAACAGAAAACACAAATGAACTCACTACAGGGGGGGAAAAAATCTACATTCAAAAGAACAAGGAGAGAATCATGCATTTTGAAATTTTCGGGGAGAGAGATTTAATACACAAGTTCTATAGACCACATAAAAAGTAGCAGGAGTCATCATACAGGGCTGACAACCTAAATATCATCATTCTGTACAAGCTGATGATAGAGCAAAGATGATGCTTTGAAACATGTCCTACTACAAGAAACTACCAATATAAAGAAGATGAAATACAGTCTCAACTTATATTTGAAGAGAAAATTATGTGCTCAGACTTGGGTTTGAACCTAGGACCTTTCACACTCTAGATGAATGCTCTACCAAGTGAGCTATCTGAGAAACTCCAATCTAAACACAAATGTTTCTCTTATATATGCTGTTAATTCCCACACGCTGAATGCTATGAAGCCTTCACTTCTATCTTGCAAATGATGGCTTCTTTATTAAGAAATCCTTTTATTGGGAATTTTACATTACATTATAAAGCCAGTACAGCCTGTTTCAATGTTTTTGTTATTCATTTCATACATCTCAATGATGGATAAATTATATTTGAAGAGAAAAATTATACATTCAGACTGGGGTTTGAACCGAGGACCTTTCACACTCTAGGCATATGCTCTACCAAGTGAACTCTTTTATTTATTAAGTAGAATCTCATAATGTTACTTCCTATTATATTTACATAATGGGACTATTTATTCATTCATCTATTTTTTTAAATCATAAATTACCATTAACCTTAAGGAACTTGCACTTATTTTGAATTTGATGAATTATTTTAGGTTTTGATGTTGTGGTGGCTGCATTGCTGGGAGCAGATGAGTTTGGTTTTAGCACAGCCCCATTGATTGTGATGGGTTGTACAATGATGCGTAAATGTCATCTGAATACCTGTCCAGTTGGTATTGCTACACAGGATCCAATCCTCAGGAAGAAGTTTGAAGGAAAACCAGAACATGTTATTAACTACCTGTTCATGCTAGCAGAAGAGGTGAGTCAACATATGAAATATTAAGGTGACAAGAGTTAGTTTCATGACACACACACACACACACACTCACTTTATAACTAACTAACTCACTCACTGGCATTATTAAACCTGCTGGTTCATGGCTACATAGACATAAGCTCTCCACACTTCTTTATTCTGAGCTAATGTTTTCCAATCATCCCCTGTATAATCTACTTCCCTTAAATTATGGTTAATGTTGGTTGGTATCTTATGTCGAGCACTTGATAATGAAATCATTCGCTCTCTTGCACTCCAATATTTAGCAGAAAGGCTGGTCTCTTCTACAAAAGCTGGACAACGGAGGAGATGGTTTCTTTCCATATCTTCATTTAAATTGCAAAAAGGGCATTTAGGTGAATCTGTTATGCCAATTCTGTGTAGGTGTTTTTTCAAGCAGTCATGTCCCGTTAGCAGTCTGAATGTTGCTACTGCAGATTTTTCTTTGTAATGTAGTAATGTCATAAGCTTGAAGATTTTCCCATTCCTTTCCAGATGTTTTGGTGGTGTATTCTTCTCTAAGTTTATTGATGTATTTATTTGAGATAATTCTTTTGATAGAGTGAAAGGAAACTGGAGCAGAAGTTGGGTTTGAAACAATTTTGCTACCCTTCTTGGCTAGAAAATCGGCTATTTCATTGCCTGTCACTCCACAATGGGCCGGAATCCATTGAAGTACAACTTTTTTATGTAGACGGGATAAATGTTTTATCATTTTGTGACATTCGATAATTTTGATGCTTTTGGGTGTTGTGTCTCGTGTTTATAGCAAGAATGGCTGCTTTGGAGTCACATAGAATTACAACTTTTGTAAATTTTTGGATGTGATATAAAAGATTTTGTAAACTTAAGAAAATTGCTAGAATTTCGCCATCAAAGTTTGTTGAATTTGAGTTTAGTTTACGATAAAAGGAAAAAAGTGGACATACTGCACCAGCACCAGTGCCACCATCATTTGGTAGGCTGGAGCCATCTGTAAAAATATGTATCCATTCAGGAGCTGGGTATCTTAGATTTATCATTTCCAGTGACATTTGTTTTAAAATATATGGAGGAGTTTCAGATTTCTTGATGTCTTCTGTTAAATGAAGGTTATATTCGATTTCCAAAAATTCTAGAGGGTTGATTCTCATCTGCATATTTTCTTTTGAATGTGGAAGTTGCAATTTCTGTTTGATTTCTTGTACAATGCTTAGGAAGCTTTGCTGAGATTTTAAACATACTTGTGGTTTTATTTGGGTCCAGTTATTATGGGGTAGCCTTAAAAATTTTTCATACTGTGTGACTGCTGTTTTCTCAATTTCAGATGCTATGTTTGGGTTATTTGTTAAGATTTGCATGGCAGTGATTGGTGTTGTTTTAACGGCTCCTGTTATCAGACGGAGGATTTGGTTCTGCAATTTATTAAGTTTTTCCACTTTAGTAGTTACTAGGATTTCTTCACAATATTGAAGTACAGGTTTTATGTACATTTGGTAGAAGGTGTTTAGGGTTTGTGTGTTGCAACCCCACTTTTTCCCTGCTAATCGTTTTAATAATGGTAACCTTGTTTCTATCTTTGTACATATATTCTCCATGTGTTTCTTCCATGTTAATTTTGTGTCCAGAGTTATTCCTAAATATTTTGCTTCATGTGTTTGAGTTAATAATTCACCCTCCAATTTCAGAGTGATGGGTAGTGGTTTCTTTCTTAATGTAAATAGTTGATAATTTGTTTTCTGTATATTTATCTTCATTAAGTTCTGGGATGTCCAATTCTCTAACTGTATTAGTGATTGTTGGGCTATGGTTATTAATTGTTGACTTTGGTTTTTCGGTTTGGAAACCCATATTACAACATCATCAGCAAAAAGTAGGGTTTTCGTTTCGAGCTTTTCTATATGCTTAGGTAGATCATTAATGTAGATATTGAAGAGAATGGTACTGAGTACAGAACCCTGTGGTAAACCTCGATGTGTTTGTTGGTATTTAGAGAGGTGATTATTATACTTTGTAGCGATGAACCGTTGGATGAGAAAATTGCTGATCCAGAGTAGCATATTCCCTTGAATGCCTAAAGTCTGCATTTTTCTAATAATTTATATCTCCAAATAGAGTCATATGCTCCTTGGAAATCAACGAACATTGCCAGAGTGTCTTCTTTTCTGTTGAAACTGTCTTTAATAGCTTGACTTAGGTGTACAATTTGTTGATTTGTTGATTGTAATTCTCTAAATCCAGCTTGATTGGGTGAAAGTAAATTATTGGTTTCTAAATACCAATTTAATCGATTTGAAATCATTTTTTCCATAGTTTTAACAATTACACTAGTTAGTGCTATTGGGCGATAATTTGAAAAAGTATTTGTTGATTTTTTGTTTTCGAAATAGGTATTATAATAGCTTTTTTCCAATCATCAGGAACTTTTGTGTTCCAAGAAAGATTATAAAGGGAGAGCAATTGAGTTTTGGCTTTATTGCCAAGGTGTTTGAGAAATTCTGCATGTATATTATCTGCTCCTGGAGATTTGTTTGATTTTAAACTATTAATGGCTATGTTTAACTCTTTAATGTTGAAATTCTTATTAAAGATATTATCTTTTGTACTGCTTGTTGATTTTATGTAATTTTTTAGGTTCTCTTTTATTGTTTTTTGTTCTTTTTTGCTCTCTGAGGACAAAGTATAGGTGTTAGCGTAGTGTTTGTTGAATTTGTTGGCTATTTCACTTTCATTTGTAATCTGTTTGTTGTTGTGGATAAATGGTGTTTTTTGCCGTTCTTTTTATTTTGTATATTGTGTACAAATCTATATGCTTTCTGGCCATCTTTCCTATAATCCATTTTTTGGAGGAAGTTATTAAAATTTTCTCTTTTATTGCTGTTAATTTCTTTTTTGAGTTGTGCGCACAGTTTTCTCCAATTTTGTACATCTTTTGGGTCTTTTGTTTTTTCTGCTTTATTTCTAGCAAGATCTCGGTCTATTTTCATTCTTTCTAATTTTGAATTCCAGAAGGGTTTGTAGTTTTTAACTATTCCTCGTGGTATATATTTTTTTGCTGTTTTTAATATTATTTTGCATATAGATTTGTTAATTTGATCTGACTGAAGTGATACGTTTAAAGGATTTTCAAATTTGGTTTCCAGTTCGTCTGTGTACAGTTTCCAATTGGCTTTTTTGAAGTTCCACCTGGGTTTAAGATGCATTGGAAGTAAGTTGTTATTCCCCAGTTGAATAGTAGCAATGATGGCTCTATGTCCTGAGCCAGGATCTTCTACAATTTGTTTTTTGGTTTTGGAGTATAAATTAGAAGATACAAAGAGTAAGTCAGGATTAGTTCCTGAACCAGAGTAATGTATATATGTTGGAGGATCCTCTTTGTTGTGTATTATTTCTATGGGTGTTGAATTTAATAAGTCTTCTACAATTTTCCCTGCATTATTAGATTTGGTATAGCCCCATCGTCGTGAATGGGCATTAAAATCTCCCATTATAATTGTGTTTGGGTTTATTGTAATATGTTCAAGATTAGGGGAGTTATTTGGTGGATTATAAATTGAATATATATTGTACTGAGATTTATTTATCCATATGTTAATTTTAATTATTTCAATTTTGTCTACATTGTCCATTTCTTTGATAATTTGAACGGATGAAGTCATATGTGTTCGAATTCCAACTAAAATACCACTGCTTATTTGTCGTCCTTTAGGAAGTATGTGAACAGTAAAATCCTTGAAGTGGTAATATTGTAACTGTTCCTGTGTGAGATTTGCTTCTTGAATTGTGAATACATCAATTTGGTGGTCAGATAGCATTTTTGTAAGTTCAGTCTTTTTAGCTTGTGATAGTCCTCCAGTATTCCACTGGAGGATTTTGATCAAGTTTGGTTTGGTATATTTGTTTCCTTGAAGAAAGGTCCCCGTCCGGAGATCCGAATGGGGGACTATTTTACCTCCGGATTTGTATTTCTTTTTCCAAGGCTTCATGTTTGTATTGGAGTACAATAAACTAGTTGTAACCGTTTAGTAGTAGGCACCACATGTGGTGGTTACGTCACCCATTGAGAGAAAGTAGGTATAGGAAGGAAGGAGAAATGAACCCCTAGGCCTCGAGTACTCTAATACCATCAGGGTCGAAAGAAACAAGAGGTCAGTCAAGGGAGACTGGATAGAAAAGTTGAAAGAGGGAATTGGTATGGGGAGGAGAAGTAATACCAATTCGGTCAAAAAAGAAAACTCACCAAGCTGACCAGTGCTTGTTGGTGAGTAGCCCTTCCCTTTCGTTCATCATGCATAAGCATGATTACTAACAGCTGCACCACGAGAAGGTGAGGGATTGGACACTAGGTTACTGTCCAGGTCGGTTCCTTTAAGCCTTCGATGGAAGGAATTAAAGGGTCTCCTCTCTGTTAAAAACAGTAGCCTTTCCGCAGCCTTATGGTTAATGTTATTCTCCTATGTATTTTTGGTCTACCAACTGGGCATTTTCCCTTCTGGTTTTCTTAGAAGAAGCTTCCATGCCCCTCTTGTATTCCCCATTTGTGCCACATGTCCTGCTCATCACAGTTCCATTACAGTCTATGAGACTTAACTCTTCTTATTGTTATAAAATTACAATAGGAAGCAACATTATGAGGTTCTTCTTAATAAATAATCTGTTGCATCTTACCTCATAAAAATTGAGTTCTTCTAGGGCATTAAATTATTTTTAGTCTGATCATCTTACCTCAATATTAATGTTGATTTGTTCTTGAACACGTTTCAATTATATCATAATCAAAACATGTTCAAGAACAAATCAACATTAATATTGAGGTAAGATGATCAGACTAAAAATAGTTTAATTAAAATAACCTCAAAATATCACTTCCTAAAATAAAATATTAATTACTTCTAGGAAATGTTTCGAAACAATTCTGTTTTATCTTCAGCTTGTCCAGACTCTGTCTGGAACTCCAGACTCTTCTTATTATATCTGGTTTCCTATAAAAATCATGTAGCTCATTGTACTGTAGTCTTCTTCATTTGTCTGTCTGTTCATCTCTCTTTGGTCCAAAAATTTTTTCTAAGAACTTTTAATTTAACAAATTTATTAAGTTCCAGATGACTCTGTTTAACAAATTTATTAAGTTCCAGATGACTCTGTGGTACAAGCAGTTAGATGTTCACCTCTCACTGCTAGGGTCTCGAGATCGTGTCTGTCACTCCATGTGGATTTTGTAGAGGATGAAATGGAACTTTGGCAGGTTTTTATCAGAATTTCTCCCATTTTTCAATGCCATATATTTCATTCGACCATTTCTCCATATTCATCCATTTCATTTTATTCTGTTCATCTGCCTCTGTGTCAATGCGTCAGACAAGGTCAACCAGCACCCTTGTCGTTCACAGAACTCTATAAATATAGAGGTTTCATCTTATAACATCCCTTGACCTGACCCTGAGTTGGACACGAGGATAATATTATGAAGTTACATAGCTTAATTAAGAATAGTGAAAATATACTTCTATGTTGATGTCAATATTATTCAATCTTCAATAATTCTGCTTCAAATTTAATTTATCTTTTATTGAGAAATGTTAAATCAATAATAAAAACATCATTAGAAGCCTTACTAGCTTTATAAAGTAATGTTAAATTCCCAATAAATGTCTTCGAAACTAAGAAGCCGCCATTTGCAAAGACAGAAGCAATGGTTTCAAAAGCATTTGGCGATAGGGAATTACAACGTATATAAGAGAAAAATTTGCGTCTAGATCGTAACTCGCCTCAGTAGCTCAGTTGGTAGAGCACTTGGCCCGGAAAGCCAAGGGTCCCGGGTTCGAGTCCCGGTCTAGGCGAAAATTTTTCTCTTCAAATTTAATTCTGCTCATGTCTATTTTAATGGTCTTAATTTGGAATATGAACCAGATTCAAGCTAAATTGTGGTCACAATATTTTGAAAAAAATTATATATCTTATGTTAAAATGTATACCCTGTTGAGTTTCCATATGTTTCTTATTTGTCCATCCATAGTAATTCTGCCCGAAGGCAGGTCCTTCACTGCAATCATAGCATTTTCATGCTATTCTTGCAGCTTTACTAGGGAATTGTAGGTGTGGTAGCTTCCCGTTGCTTTCCACACTGGTGAAGGATGATGATGATGATGGCCATATGATTTCGGGGACCGTTTGGGCCTTAAAGTTTTCCTGACATTTGTCTTACAGGTGAGGAAAAACCCCGATAAAAACCTCACTAGAAAAACTGCCCTGACACGGGGATCGAACCCGGGCCCACTTCGTGACAAGGCAGCATGCTACCTCGAGACTACAGCAGTGGACTCTTATTTGTAAACCAAAATATTAAATTAGTGGAAATTGAGCAATTTATCATTGCTTTATGTTAGGAATAATGTTTAAAATGTTTTTTTTTTTTTCAGATCCGAGGTCATATGGCAAAATTAGGCATTAGAAAATTCCAGGACTTGGTTGGACGTACAGATCTGCTGAGAGTGAGTGACAAAGCCAACACTAAAGCCAAGACGCTCAACTTCAGCTTGATTCTAAAGAATGCGCTGCACATGAGGCCTGGCGTCAATATCGTGGGAGGCTCAAAGAGACAGGTGGGAGAATATTTTGTATACCTTATATACTTATATTTCTGTATCTGAGGAAATATGAAATATACAATCTTAGAAGTTATAACTTTTTCTGAATCTAATGTAGTTTTTATTTGTTATTATATTGAATTGAATTTTTAGTAAATTCTGAAGGAATGAAGCTATTGAGGTGTTCTCCATGAAAATATTTTTGGAAAATTTTTTATAGACTTCATCGATCATATCTAGTAGGCACCAAAAATGACTATGTCCAAAATTTATATTTTATATATATATATATATATATATATATATATATATATATATATATGGGGCACGCCGTAGCGTAGTGGTTAAGGCACTGAGCTACAAGCCGGAGGGTCGAGGGTTCAAGTCCCGTTGGGGTCATGATTTTTAAACTGACCCAAACCCTCTGGCGGCACCATGGCCCTGGGGTCGACTCAGCCTCTAACTGAAATGAGTACCAGACGCTTGTTCTGGGGGTAAAGGCGGCCGTCACGCAGGGCTGACAACCCGGCTGACATAAAGTGCCGATTGTCTAGAAAAAGTGGGAGCCTTAACCCCCTACTACCCCAAGGGCCTCCGGGCCTGTTGTGGGATCACTTACTACTATATATATATTATATATATATATATATATATATATAATTTTCCATTAATACTATAGCAAGCACAATTTTATTTCATTAAAAACAAACTTGGCATATAGCGATTAATTAATAAAAGTAATTATATATTAAATTTGGGAATTTTTAACATTGAGGTTCAATTCATAAGAATTCAATAAATCGTGATTATTTCTTACCTCATACTTCTATGTTCCTTTAAACACAGCACTGCAGTATCGGTGACTCCTTGTCACCATCGTCAGCTGTTTTCACGATTGTTAACTTAATTGTTAAAGAAGCAAAAGAGGCTAGTTACTCTTATTACTACTAATAATAATATATTTTTCTGAGGCTTCGTATGAAACTTTAAAGCAATATAAATTGTATGCCTAATGGGTTGCTAGCACAGAAGGGTTTAATTGGTGGGGTTTCAGTTATAGTGGAAATCTCATATGCAACGAATGAATAACAATAGATATCCAAAAGACATGCTTCAGTACTGTCCTCAAGAGAAGAGAACTTTGGGACTTCCTAGAAAAAGATGGACCAAGAATGCTTCACTGAAACCATAACAGGCTTTCGGGCTGAAACTTTTTGGAAGATGATGATGATAACTAATATTATTTATATGTGAATAGATTTTGTATTGGTTAAAAACTCGATGATTATTAATGGATTTTTTTTAAGGGGTATGGTATTAAAGTCTTCAGTAAAGCTAAGGATCTGAGGTCATATATGTAATTTGGATATTAAAAACCCATAATCCAATCTGCAAGGAATCTACCTAGATGACAGAGAAGTAATTTATTTAAATTAAATTAAAAAAAAAAGAATTATATATTAATAAATTATTGTTTATAGAACATTATAATTTGGATGATATAATTTTTGTTACTTCAGGACTTCCAGCTGGAAAAAGAGGCTGGGACAATCAATTGCTGGAGGAAGCTGCTCCAGTACTTAACGGTGTGTGAAGTCTCGAGTTAATATTACAATGAAAATTACCAATGAAGATCGGGCTTTTGGATCAACTCTGAGCTACCATATTTCAATGTAAGTATATATCTAAACAGAATGTGCAGTTTCTTGTATAATAGTAATATAGATAAAAAAGAAGTATACTGTTATTTTGAAAAGAAAAATTAGTCGATGTTTTTATTATTAATTTCATACATCTCAATGATGGATAAATCATATTTAAAGAGGAAAAATTATACGCTCAGACCGGGACTTGAACCCGGGACCCTTGGTTGGTTCAAGTCCCGGTCTGAGCGTATAATTTTTCTCTTTAAATATGAAGAAAAATTAGTATCTGAATCGGGATTTGAACCCAAAACCTCTAGCTCTGTACACTAGTGTGCTAATCATTACACTATTTCAGGCTTCCGATACAAACGTTAATTCTCCTTCCTCATATACAATTCTCTTTATAGGCTATCTGCTTCTGACAATAAAGAGAATTGTATATGAGGAAGTAAAATTAATTAACATTTGTTTCGGAAACCTGAAATAGTGTAATGGTTAGGACACTAGCATACAGAGCTAGAAGTTTTGAGTTAAATCCCGATTCAGGTGTTGACTTTTCTTTTCAAAATAGTAATTGTTCATCATTGTGAATGTTAAAATTAAACCATCTGGTATACAATATAGCTATGAGAAATTATACATCATTGTGCAGCTATTGCAGACTTTTCTATTTCCCCTTTTGTCAGAAAAACACGGAATAGAAACTAAGGCCAAATTACTGAAACAGTTAGATAAATCTAAGGAACTCACAATTTGGGAGAAAATTTACATCCACAAGAATAAGGAGAGAAAACTATTAATTTTGAAATTCCCGGGGAAAAAAGAAAAAAAAATGATTTGGAAGTTTATTGGTCAACCAACAGAGGAAGCAGAAAAATCAACCTACAGGATCAACAACCACAAATTTAACAGTTACGAAGCATTGACAATATCACACAGATGTGAAGAAACCATGGTCTGCAAGAAAATTAAAAAAAATATGAGGTGACTACTTATTTTAGGAATTCTCACTATGAGGTATATTCATTAAGGTAGAATATTTTTATCACTCACCTCATATTGTTCTTCTTATTTGATTATAAACTAGTTTCGGAACATAGTTTCTGTTCCATCCTCAGTATCGTCACGACAGAACAACGGTCATGACGATACTGAGGATGGAACGGAAACTATGTTCCGAAACTAGTTTATAATCAAATAAGAAGAACAATATGAGGTGAGTGATAAAAATATTCTACCTTAATATGAGGTGAATCTAAATCCCTAACTCATAATAATTATCACTTTATGTATGTGGACTCTGCTAAGTATGGAACATGATGCATGGAAAGTACAGTAGATTAATATTAAACACAATCTTATTATGTCTGTTAATCTTAATGAATCATAAAAAAGGATACTTTCTTAATATTACAGGAAACATGGTGATGAAGGACTACCAGAACATAGCATCAATGTAAGGTTGACAGGTTCGGCTGGGCAGAGTTTCTGTGCCTTCATGACTAAGGGAATTCATGTCACTCTTGAGGGAGATGCTAATGACTATGTAGGAAAGGTTAGAAATTTATGAAAAATATAATCCTAATTCATTTTAAAACATTAATTTTAACACATTTGCTCCTGTACCTGGCTTGATCAAATTTTATTTAAAATTACAACATTTCTGAACAAGATTAAATTTAAATTAATGGCAACATAGGCATATTTCATTTAAAAGTATCTAAGATGCTGTACTTAGTTTTCACATCTTCAAGTCATACTAACAAGGAAACTGTGAACCATTGCATGTTGAAACCTACCTATAAAATTTTCATATGATGTAAGGTCATGTACAAAAAAATTAACTGCAAAGCACAGAAATGAAAACCAGAATCCAGCAATGACAACCCACTTTATGGAGCAGGTGGATTCCCTACTTGAGTAAAGAGCAGAGTAGAGTGAGGCAGGATGTGGAACAGTCGACAGGTAGTGAGGGTTATCCATTCTACCAAGTCATGAGTTGTATTACTTCCCTAAAGTCTGAGAGATTTGGTCTGAAATTTAGTGCCTTGCAGTTAAAAATGGCAGATAACTTTTTTTAGATACACTCTTGGTACATCACAATGCTTCTCCGGGTGCAATTTTGGCATTAAATGGTTGACAGTTCTCTTGTAAGATATCACCTAATGGCACATTTAAAATTTAAATTTTTAAATTATGGAATAGTACTTATATAGATATTTAACTTTCACTATATAGATGTTTATCGTTTACCTAAATGAAAGGATTTAGAAAAAGTTGATCTGAACACTCAGGAGCTGGTAGTAAATGTGTAATAACATTATCCTAGCATTTTATTAAATTATCAAATTTAATTTTTCAACATACTTATAAGCAAAAAAAATGCCATCCATTTTTATACACCGTACCTCATATTTTGCTCACCCACCTGGGACATGTTTTGAAGGAACATTTTCAGCCAAAATCTGACTGTGACAGATGGTTTTTGGCTAAAAATTGAGAAAATGTTCTTCAAAACATTGAAGAGAGAAAAATATATAATTAATAGTGAGTAGAGAACATATTTTTACGACTCACCTCATATAATTTCAAATTTCTTTGATACCGGCAGTTTCAGACAATATCTTGTCCCTCTTCAGTCATGGAAGATATTGTCTGAAACTGCCGGTATCAAAGAAATTTAAAATGATTGGAGGTGAGTTGTTAAAAATATGTTATCCACTCACTATTAATGATATAACCTCATAATGTTTACTTTCCAATATTAATTTAAATATAAAAATATATAAGTATAAATAAAATAAAATAAAATATATAAGCATATAATAACTGTTAAAATTCATCGGAGAACATATTGTTTAAACAACTCACCTCATAGGATTCATGCTTCCATGATATCGCGATTTCAAACATAGTCATGTTCATCTTCAGCCATAACTCCGACTGACGAAATTCTTCGGCCGTCAACTATTCTATTGTCGCCATCTTCAGTGCTGCCATCTATGGTTGAATTTATGAACTTCGAAATCAATGTAATTTCGTTGGGGATATCAAAATTCATTGATCTATTTTTGTTTTTCTGAATGTATATTTTTTCCCAAAACTGTCAATTCCAAAGGTTTCGCTACTTGTTTAAAAGTTTAGCTTCTCTTCCAATTTTATGATGTTCTAATAAACTATGTGCAGCAATTGCAGATTTTTCAATTTCACAATTTTTTAATATTTCTGAAATGTTCTTTTGTCCGAATTCCCAAATTCCTTTTTGTTTTTCCTACATAAACTTTATTGCAATCTTCACAATTTATTTGATTAAATTCCAGATTTCTTACTGTCTGGAACATTGACTTTTTTATTGGTACTTAGAAGATTACCCAGACTAAATTTATTTATTGGTGCCAAAGAAATGTTGTATTTGTCAAAATTTTTTTGAAATTTTCTATGCATTTCAGGATGGTAAGTAATTTTCTTGTATTTTTTTTCTTTTCTTTGCAATTTTGTAGAGTAGTATATTCATTAAGTCTTTTTTTGTGTTTGAATTTCTTCAACTTATTTATAATTAATTCTTTATCAAAACCATTTAATCTAGCAATGTTTAAGATATGTTTAAACTCTTTGTTGAAATTTTCTTCGTTTAATGGTACATTTGTCAATCTGTAAATTAAGCTATTGAATATTGCATGCTTCAATCACATTGCTCATAAGCATGCAATATTCAATAGCTTAATTTACAGATTGACAAATGTACCATTAAACGAAGAAAATTTCAACAAAGAGTTTAAACATATCTTAAACACTGCTAGATTAAATGGTTTTGATAAAGAATTAATTATAAATAAGTTAAAGAAATTCAAACACAAAAAAATACTTAATGAATATACTACTCTACAAAATCGCAAAGAAAAGAAAAAAATACAAGAAAATTACTTACCATCCTGAAATGCATAGAAAATTTCAAAAAAATTTTGACAAATCCAACATTTCTTTGGCACCAATAAATAAATTTAGTCTGGGTAATCTTCTAAGTACCAATAAAAAAGTCAATGTTCCAGACAGTAAGAAATCTGGAATTTATCAAATAAATTGTGAAGATTGCAATAAAGTTTATGTAGGAAAAAACAAAAAGGAATTTGGGAATTCGGACAAAAGAACATTTCAGAAATATTAAAAATTGTGAAATTGAAAAATCTGCAATTGCTGCACATAGTTTATTAAACATCATAAAATTGGAAGAGAAAGCTAAACTTTTAAAACAAGTAGAGAAACCTTTGGAATTGACAGTTTGGGAAAAAATATACATTCAGAAAAAAACAAAAATAGATCAATGAATTTTGATATCCCCAACGAAATTACATTGATTTCGAAGTTCATAAATTCAACCATAGATGGCAGCACTGACAATAGAAAAGTTGACGGCCGAAGAATTTCGTCAGTCGGAATTATGGCTGAAGATGAACATGACTATGTTTGAAATCGCGATATCATGGAAGCATGAATCCTATGAAGTGAGTTGTTTAAACAATATGTTCTCCGATGAATTTTAATGATTATACCTCATAATGTTTACTTCCCAACATTAATTTAATATATAATAACTGATTCAAATTTGTTGATAAAATACCTTATAGGGAATTACAATGTATATAAGAGAAAAATTTGCATCTAGATCGTAACTTGCCTCGGTAGCTCAGTTTGGTAGAGCACTTGGCCCGGAAAGCAAGGGTCCCGGGTTCGAGTCTCGGTCTAGGCGAAAATTTTTCTCTTCAAATATAATTCAAATACCTTATAGTGTTTCGAAGGACATTCCTCCACTTTTAACCAAAACTGATTATGACAGTATGTTTTCTTCCTGAAAATGGAGAAAATCTTCAAAACAAGTTCAGGTGAGAGAGCTAAATATTAGATAAGATTTACTGGTACAATTTAATTAATAATGTATATATCAAAGTGTTGCTTCCTATCAATTTTGAGAATTCTTATGATGTTGCAGGGATTATCTGGTGGAGAAGTTGTAATTATCCACCTAAAAATTCACTCCAGAATTCAAATCTGAATTGAATGTAATAGTGGGCAATGTATGCCTCTATGGTGCTACAAGTGGGAAGGCTTTCTTCAGGGGTATCGCAGCTGAGAGGTTCTCAGTTCGTAACTCAGGGGCTGTGGCTGTTGTTGAGGTGAGTCTCTTGTAATTCAATAGTTTTTAATTTACCTGTTAACACATCATATTCCTGTAGGCTGGCATACCTACACACCTCTGATTAGTAAAATCTTTCAATATATCAATCCATATTAATATTTAATTTTAGGAAGTTATATTTTGAGGTTATTTTAATTATAAAAGCTGACGATTGAAAACAGAATTGTTTTGAAACATGTTCAAGAACAAATCAACATTAATATTGAGGTAAGATGTCCAGACTAAAAATAATATAATATCAATCCATATTTTTTTACTAGATGACCTAGATCTAAATATGGCCTAATTGATTGAGCAATATATTTTAATATATCTGTTTTGACACATATGTTTTAATTAGCCTAAACTTCAATAGATAAAATTAAAATAATACATTTATAAAATACACAATTTATATTTTTAAATAAATTTTCTTATTTAAATTTTACATATATATCACATAATGCATTCTCTAAAATTGTTTGCTTAGTTTAATATTGTCTAATTATTATTTTGAAAAGAAAAATTAATGCCTGAATCGGGATTTGTCTAGAGGTTTTGAGTTCAAATCCAGATACAGGTTATATTTGAAAAGAAAAATGCCTAGACTGGGTGTTGAACCCAGGACCTTGACTCTCTATGTCAATGCTCTTCCAAGTGAGCTACATAGGCCTCCAAAAACCCAGGATCTTTGACTCTCTATGTCAATGCTCTTCCTAGGTAGCTCACTTGGAAGAGCATTGACATAGAGATTCAAAGGGCCTGGGTTCAAGTTTTGATTGGAGGCCTAGGTAGCTCACTTGGAAGAGCATTGACATAGAGAGTCAAAGGTCCTGGGTTCAAATCCCAGTCTAGGCATATATTTTTCTTTTAAATATAATTTGTCCATCATTAAGATGTTTAAAACAAATAAATATGAAACCTGATACAGGTGTTAATTTTTCTTTTCAAAATAATAATTTCTAATTTAATATATCGAAATACCGCTGTGGTGTCGAGGTAGCGTGCTTCCTTGTCACGCAGCGGGCCCGGGTTCGATCCCCGATCGGGGCAGTTTTTCTGGGTGAGGTTTTTATCGGGGTTTTTCCTCACCTGTAAGACAAATGTCAGGAAAACTTTAAGGCCCAAACGGTCCCCGAAATCATATGGCCATCATCTTTATCATCATCATCATCATTATCATCATCATCATCATTATCATCATCATCATCATCATCCTCACCGGTGTGGAAAAGTAACGGAAGCTACCACACCTACACAATTCCCTAGTAAAGCTGCAAGCATAGCATGAAATGCTATGAATGCAGTGAAGGACCTGCCTTCGGGCAGAATTACTATGGATGGAAATATAATGTCAAACTGGTCACATAACACCGTCGACGAGAGGCTAATGATGATGTAAATATAGCTCCAAAACTGCAGTTTAGAAGAATAAAGGATATGAGGTGAGGTATTAAAAATATTAATATAATTCTTATGATGTATATATGTTGACAGGGTGTGGGAGATCATGGTTGTGAGTAAATGACAGGTGGTTGTGCTGTGATTCTGGGTCTTACTGGACGAAACTTGCCGCTGGTATGTCTGGTGGTATTGCCTATGTACTGGATGTAGATGGTTCCTTTAAAAGGTATTAAGATTTTTAAATATTTATCTCAACTGTAAATTAAATTGGCTAATGAAATGTATAATTTTATTTTAGGAAGTTATATTTTGAGGTTATTTTAATTATATTATTTTTGGTCTGGACATCTTACCTCAATATTAATGTTGATTTGTTCTTGGACATGTTTCAAAACAATTCTCTGTTTTATCTTCAGCTTTCCCAGACTGGGAAAGCTGAAGATAAAACAGAGAATGTTTTGAAAACATGTCCAAGAACAAATCAACATTAATATTGAGGTAAGATGTCCAGACCAAAAATAATATAATTAATGAAATGTATGTTGCTATAAACTAATTTTTAGTAAATAGAATATTAATAATTGATATTTTATATTTATATCTATGTAAAACTAAATAAGTTCAGAGTGATACTGATATATATCATATTTAATATCCTACTATTTTTACAATCTCTAGTGTGTGTCTTAAAATATACATCTAGGCCGAAGCGTCCTACACAATCATCTGAATTCAAATACCTTGGAACAATAATTACAAACAGGAATGAAGAACAGAAAGGAATTAAACGTAGGCTCAATTCAAGAAATAGATGCTATTATGCATTACAAGGACTTTTGTCATCCTAACTTCTCTCAAAAAAACATTAAACTGAAAAAAATATATATATATATATATATATATATATATATGTGTGTGTGTGTGTGTAGCTAATGCTCTGGAGTTAACAACAAAAGTAACTGGAAGAATACCAGTTTTTTCTCGCCCTAAGATAATATTTACAGCATAAAACTTAATGGTATTAATAAGCCATTAGTATATGCTGATGATGTAGTATTCTCCTTCTTGCTTCCCAATACTTGGATGTCATATCGTGATAATACTACATAGTTTGTTAAATGAAAAAACTGAAGATTGAGGTCATACCAATAATAAATGAGTTCTTATTTATTTTTTCAGTAAATGTAATTTGGAGATGGTGGAATTGTTGCCATTGGAGCTGGAAGATGACCTCAAACTTGTGAGAAATCTTCTGAAGGAGTTCCAAGAGAAGACTGGATCTCTTATTGCAGAAGATCTGCTCAAGACATGGCCTGCTCCAGCTTCCAGATTTATCAAGGTGAGAAATGTGTTAGTTTTACTTTTTTTTGTCATAACTCAATTACCATATGAAATATAATGTTAAGAAAGTTAATAAATGAGGTAGAAATTGAACTGGCATTAATTCACCTGTTGAAAACTTCAAATTATTTTGAAAAATAAGTCAATCCGATGATTAAGTTATGTAGATAGGGAAAAAAACTATGAGGTTTTTGAATATTGCTTATTTTTTATTATTTCACTCACCTGTAGTATACTTCATAAATTCATAGCGGACCCGGGGTTTCTTCACCTCTTTTGTGACAATCTCAATGCTGGTGTCACGTGAACGTCGAGAACATGAAACAGCATTGAGAATGTCACAAAAGATGTGAAAGACAGAAACCCAGGGGCTGCTATTTGAATTATGAAAGTATGACGTTCGAGTGAAAAAATAAAAAATAAACAAAATCAGATTTTTGTGCTGAAATTTCGCAACTATTGAGTCATTGCCTTGTTGATTTGTGGCATTCACTCAGTTTTACACCAAGATGTAAACTATAATTTTGTACAAAATTCTGGTTGAAACGAAACCCCCCCCAAACATTAATATTAACTTTTTTAAGAATTAACACTATGAAGTATTAAAATCAAATGAATCTTGAATTCTTCTTACCTCATACATCTATGTTCTTTAACACAGAACTGCAGTATCGGGAAACATCATTCCCATCTCAGCTGTTTTCACGACTGTTGATTCTTCATTATGCCAGTCATTTTCTAAACTGAAGAAACTTTGTAATCAAAATTCATGGTTCTCGTAAGGTTTTTTTGAATGTATATCTTTTCCCAGACTGTTACTGGGAAAAGATATACATTCATAAAAACCATATGTGAACCATGCATTTTGAGTTTCTGCATGAACCAAATTTGATTACAAAGTTTTTCAAATCAACACCAGATGGAGATTGCAGTTTAGAAAATGATTGGCATAATGAAAAATCAACAGTCATGGAAACAACTGAGATGGGAATGATGTTTCTCAATACTGCAATTCTGTGTTAAAGAACGTAGATGTATGAGGTAAGAAGAATTCACGATTCATTTGATTTTAATTAAGAAAACTTCATAATGTAAAAAATTCCCACCTTATTACATAGAACTATGAAGTTTTTTTTGTATTGAAGAGAAAAATTATACTATGAAGTATTATTTTTTAAGTAAAATTTTATCACCTCAACATGTTATTTTTCTTCTCCTTAGACTAGTTTTGAGTCCATCTTCGTCTCTATCATCAGTGTTTTCGTGACCATTGTTACGTCGTCTGAAGAGCCACCTCTTGCTTCCTCTGTTGGAATTTCAAACTTGGAAATTCCTGGGGAAAATGATTTCATTTTGAGGTTCTACAATCTACCAACAGAGGGAGCAAGAGGCATTCTTCAAGACAACATAAGGGTTATGAAAATACTGATGATGGAAAAGAACAGGGATTCGAAACTAGTCTAAGAAGAAGAAGCATATGAGATGATAAATTTTTACTTAAATATTATAATATGTTAATTAAGATATTTTATATTTGAAGAGAAAAATTATACGCTCAGACCGGGACTTGAACCCGGGACCCTTGGTTCTCTAGACCAAGGGTCCCGGGTTCAAGTCCCGGTCTGAGCGTATAATTTTTCTCTTCAAATATGATTTATCCATCATTGAGATGTACGAAATCAATAATAAAAACTAAGATATTTTGTCTGTACATTCTTCCTCTTATGGTCTTTTTGTTGAACATATGTTCAACAAAAACAATCATAAGAGGTAAGAATGTACAGACAAAAATCTTGATATTATAATATGTTGTTAAAATATTAGTGTATTGTTAACTAGCATATATTGACAAAATTGGATCATAGTGTTTCAAATATGGAAGTTTAAACCCTAAAAGAACATGGCATATTAAGAGACTGAGCTTGCAACTGATTTGTTCCGTAGGTATTTCCATATGAATATCAACGAGCTCTACGTCAAATGGCAGAGGAAGCAGCACAAGAGAAAACACAGCCAATTGTCAATGGAAATGATATTTCTGTCAAACAGAATGATACTAAGATCAGAGACATTGAAGAGACAATTTTGGATGCGACAATGGAGAAGAAACGACTTGATAAGATTCTAGATAAAACAAGGTGAGATACAGTCATATAATTTAAAAATTGATTTTATATAAAAGTCAACAATTTAAATTCACATAGTTATGTAACATGTAAGCAACTTAAATTTTGATGATAGATAGTTTTGATGCAAAGTAGAAGCAAAGGTTTCATAGCATTTGGTGAGTGGGAATTAACAGCATATATAAGAGAAAAATTTGCATTTAGATTGGAACTTGCTCAGATAGCTCAGTCAGTAGAGTATTGGCCTAGAAAGCCAAAGGTCCTAGGTTCAAGCCCCAGTCTGAGCATATAATTTTTTCTCTTCAAATATAAGTTAAATTTTATTTTATTTTTTCTAAAACCTACATGTCCTATTTTATTTTACTCTGACATTATAAGATTGCCTAGTTATAGAAGATGTTATATAAAAATAATTTTATTATATGGAGCAAAAACATTGAGAACAACAAAAAGGAATTTTAGAAAAACAAAAACAGACAAAATTAGAAATACACTCTAGAGTTAGAAATATTTAATAATATCACGTAGAGTGTTGAAACCGTGGTTTTCAAGAAATCTACAAATACGAGGTGAGTCTACTTTTAATTAAACTTATTTGTCTCTAAGTAAAATATAAATTGGTTTCTCAAGTAATTCTTTGATGCAATTATTTAAGTAAAATTATATCACCTCACCTCATATACTTCTTCTTAGACTGATTTTGGGACCTTATTTGGTTCAGTCCTCAGGATGGAAGGTCCCAAAACAGGTCTAAGATGAAGAAGAAGAAGAAGAAGAATAATATTGGTAAGGTGATATAATTTTACTTAAATAAATAATAGTATTAATTCTTAAAAAGTCAACTGTAATGCAAGTTTAATTATGGTGAATTCCATGATAATTGATATAACAATGTCAATAAAATAACATTTTAATTTTTTTAAGCCTTCAGATAGTAGGAAACTGGTATTTCCAGCTGTCTTTAACCTGCACTTATTCCATAGAATAAGTCATATGAACAGGAAATCAAATTACCTGCAGCAAAGATAATATAAAAAATAGAAAAAAACTTTAGTCGACCACAGTGGACTAGTGGTTATGCTCCTTGCTTGTGGTCCCGAGGTTCGCGGGTTTCAAACCCGGCCAGGTTCGATGGATTTTTTTTTGGATGGAAATATCTAAGAAGCAAGTCCTCCAGGAGGGACTTTAAGCTGTGGGTCCCGAGTCTGAAGATTTTCAAGCTCGTTAAGGATCCTTAAGCCTGACTGAAAAGGCCTCTAAGCAGAATTTACCAAATTTTCCCGTGCTAGTACTACCTTGGTTCCTAGATGTCAGTATGAGGCAGAACGCTGACCACGGACCACTCAAATGACATCTATACAAAAACAAGAGTAACTAAATTAGTATGGTTCAAATACTTCCCTGTAGGGGAGAGAGCCTAAATCTCTGTTAAGGGAAACATGGGCTTACAAGATACAAGAAGAAAAAAAAACTTTAATATAATAGATTTAATCTTATAATAGAATCTCATTGGAATTCCCTTTCGCTCTATGTCAGAGGCTGTCAAACTACAACATAGTTCAAAAACAAACTAAAGAATTATTTAATAACAAACTAACTAACTTACTTATACACCTCACTGATAGTATTCTTTTAACAATTAATTAATTAAATTATTTATGAAAATAATATTATGATTAACATATACTTTCATTTATTTAAATATTGTATAACCGTAAAATCAGTTTTCTATATTTCATTATTTTTCTTTGGTTTTTTTTATATACATTAGACAGGGACAGTCTACCAACAATTTAATTTATCTTGCTTGAATACATTTTATTATTAGTTTTACTTTTAATCTTAACTACCATTAACTGGTTGTATTATAGATTGTAATATAATAGATATTATCTTTATATTTGGGAATTTTTAACATTATGAGGTTCAAATTCATAAGAATTAAATTAATTGTGATTATTTCATACCTCATACTTCTATATTTCTTTAAATACAGCACTGCAGTATCGGCAGTGGCTGATGATGGTGATAAGAAATTGCCGATACTGCAGTGCTATATTTAAAGAAATATAGAAGTATGAGGTATGAAATAATCATGATTAATTTAATTCTTAAGATATTATCTTGTTGATCAAATCTCATTTAGTGTTTAATATTAGAGTTAATTGTGATTGTTGTATTCTGACGTAATATATGTTTTTCCTGGTGAATGGAAGAGAAGGCCACATGGTCTTAACTCAACCAGGCTAAATAAATAAATAAATAAATAAAAAATAACAACATTGGGATATCAGAATACAAACAATGTCAATCATTGTGTTGTTAATAAAAACATAATTTATGATGTTGCAGAGGCTTCGTCAAATACAAACGTGAGACAGGGGTCTATCGACCTGTAGAGAAAAGAATGAAAGATTGGGGTGAGATCTACAATTCTGCTCATGTGCGTAAAGGTTTGCGTATACAAGCTGCAAGATGTATGGAGTGTGGAGTACCCTTCTGTCAGAGTTCTCATGGATGTCCTCTTGGTAACATTATTCCCAAGTGGAATGATCTGATATTCCAAAACAATTGGAAGGAAGCTCTGAACCAACTTTTGCAGACAAATAATTTCCCAGGTAATTACTTTGTATCATGACCACTGGTTTCTATGTTGCTCATATGGGACAATGATCTAAAATATTTTTTATGAAAACAAAAATAACATCTAAATAGCATTAATTCCAATAATAATTTGACTAATAAATAAGGTGAATCCGGAGTCACTTGTTGTGTTTCTATTGAACTAATGTCAGTATATCTGTATAGCATCGTCAGCTATATACTGAAACTAGTTCAAATAGAACACAATAAGTTATGAGGTAAGATAACTCCGGATACACATTATTTATTAAGAAGAACTTCCTAATGTAATTTATTAATTTTAATAATATTTCTTGTGGGGTTATGCCCTTATCTTTCATATGGGACACAGAGCTCCTTGCCTTACTATAATTAGTGGCTATGCTTTCTATAGTTTCTCTGTTTAACTTGTGTCTGTAGATAGTATCACCCAAAGAGTAGTACCAATCTCACTTCTTCTTACTCCATCTGTTGGCTGATAAACCTCCCAATCAAATCAACTTCCCTGGGAATTTCAAAACTCATTAATTTTTCGAATGGTTTGAGACTTGAAAGCAAATGTAAATTCCTCTTTGAGACCATAACAGGCCACACGGCCTAATACTTGCATGGATGATGATGATGAGTTTTTTAATGGATTTTTTTTCCCAAATAGTAAGCTCCTGAGAAGGAAAAATTAATGAATTTTGAAATTCCCAGAGAAGTTGATTTGATTGTTAGGTTCATCGGTCCACCAATGGAGTAAGAAGTAATGTGGATGATAGAACATCGGTTGTGTGTTTACTGAAGATGTAACCACTAAGGTTATTAAACTTACGAAACCTCCATATGGGGTGAGGTGAAAAGAATTTTATTTTAAATTTTAAATTAAACTCATAGTGATATTTCCTGTTCAAACTAGAAGGAGAAGTTTAGAAAAAGTTCTTTCATCACTACACATGAATGGAAGATGATGAATCTTTGGTAAATGGTTACCAGTATTAATTAAAACATTTTATCTGTTCATTCTTACCTCAGGGCTTCTTAACCCTGAAACATATGTTCGACAAAAACAACTATAAGAGGTAAGAATGAACAGACAAAATGTTTTAATTACTAAACAAATTTCTTAATGTTACTTCCTATTTGTATTAAAAAAAAAGGTTACCAGTATTACTAAATTAGTTTTGCTTTGTTACAGAGTTCACAGGAAGAGTTTGTCCTGCACCTTGTGAGGGAGCATGTGTACTGGGTATCAGTGAACCTGCTGTTACCATCAAGAATATCGAGTGTGCCATCATTGATCATGCTTTTGAGCAGGGTTGGATCCGCCCTGAACCTCCAGTATTGAGAACAATCAAGAAGGTAGCAGTTGTTGGGTCTGGGCCCTCAGGTCTTGCTGCTGCACACCAGCTTAATAAGGTCAGCAAACTCTCAACTCATCCAATAGATAGTAGCAATACAGGGATTTTTGCAGCTAATGTTGTCTTCTCCTCTTAATCATTACCTCTCTCTCTTGAACCAGAGCATCATCTTCCTGCAGTCTCATTGAAGATTGTAGCATTTCTCTGCAATCTACTGCAGTTCCTTGTTTTGTTTGCATCCATGGAATATCTTGTTCACTCATCCACATAGTGCGTCTAAAGCATTTTATAAATGAGTTGGAGAAAATGTTTTTACATCTCACCTCATACAGAACTCTATGAGATTTGGCAGCTCCATGGCGCAAGCGGTTAGATGCTTGCCTTTCACCACTGGGGTCCTGAAATTAAGTCTCGATCACTCCATGTGGATTTCTTGGTGGACGAAATGGAGCTTGAGCAGGATTTTCTCAGGGTTCTTCTGTTTTCCCCTGCCACAAATTTCATTCCACCATTTCTCCATACTCATTCTCTCCATTTCGTTTCATTTCATTCATCTGCTCCAGTGGCGATGGGTCAGGAGTGGTTGGCCGGCACCTTGTCATTTACTGATCTCTATAAATATAAGGGCTTCATCTCATCTGATCCCTCGACCCGACCCTGAGTTGGACACAAGTTGAGGATATTTTTTTCATTTATAAATTGAAAATTCTTCATAGTGCTACTTCCCATTTTAAATTTGATCAAATGTCTAAAGCATTTCAGCTTTTTTTTTCTATTACTGTCACCTCTGCATTAGTGCTCCTTTATTTCTTCGTTCTGAATTATTTGTAATTGGATGCCTTCTCACCTCTTAAACAGTCCATATTTTGTCTTAAAATTTTTATCAAAGGATGTTCTATATTCCAAGTCATAAAGATTTTTTAACTGGTTATCAGATGACAATAGTGGGAGTCACATGGTTAGCATCATAAATAGATCAACCTTAATTTCTTAACTGAATTTTTGCTAATTCTGAATTCAAGTAGCTAAGTTGTTCGTTCTTAAGTGGATTGTGCATTAAGAATTAGTATGGTTTAGGTAGGAATTTAAGCTGGACTTTTTGAATGTAAATTTTATAGGTTAGTAATAATTAATTAAAAAAGCAAACAAAGATTTTGTTTGTGAATTTTGTAAGAAATTGAGTTTTGATTATAAAAATTATTAAATATTATTGAAACTGATGAAATGAAGGTGAAGGAATGAGAATGAATGAAATTATTGAGTAAAGGTACGAAAATATTATATATATATATAAGATTACATTAAAATACTTCATATCTCACCTCATATCCAATCTTATAATTAGACTTCAGTTTCAACGCCTGGCAGTTTCATCTTCAGTAATTTCTCATCAACTGATGTTATGTCATTCAGAAGATCTACTTTTCTTCTTCCCTCTGTTGGTGGACTGATAAACCTCTGGATCCAATCAGAATCCGCAGGAATTTCGAAGTTCATGAGTTTTTCTTTCTTATTCTGATTGGATCTATGTCCACCAACAGAGGGAAGAAGAAGTAGTTCTTCTGATCAATATAACATCAGTCATCAAGAAATTACTGAAGATGAAGCTGCCAAGGCTTTGAAACCACAGTATAATTAGAAGACTGGGTATGAGGTGAAGTATGAAACATTTTATTTTATTCTTAAATTAAACCTCATAGTGATTTTTTCCTATAAAAGTTCAATATATATATATATATATATATTATTATACATTAGCATTGTACTGAGGCTGGGGGGAAAGGTTGGTGGAAGTTGTTATTTATTCCTCGTGGCCAGGTCCAATGGGCCTGGTGGACTAATAAACAATTGTGAATGATATAACTGCCAAAATGTATTACTATGTCCACATAAAACAGTTATGCTACAGCTAAAACAAACATGTGAATGCACTAAATATATGTAGGTAGGAAATAGCACTATGAGGTTTATTTTAATTAAATTTAAGTTGTTTTATGACTCACCTCATATTTATTGATTTTTATGCAGACTCGAGTTTCATCACTGAATTTGTGACATTGTCGTTGCGTCACAACTGGGATTGAATCAATCCCCTCTCCTTTTCACCGGGAGCCAACAGAGAGCGCAGAAATCAATTTGCAGGAGGGACAATCGCAGGGGGTCAGGTGTGATGCATAGACAATGTCACAAATTCAGTGACGAAACTTGAATCTGCATAAAAATCAATAAATATGAGGTGAGTCATAAAACAACTCAAATTTAATGTGAATGCACACTAAAGTTCAATGTAACAGAGGTATAAATGTTACCTAGTTGGATCTCTGGGTAGGGACAATTTTAAGCAAATCTAATTGAAACTACATGGAGAAATTTGATTTAGTATAAATCTAATTTCAGGCTGGACACAGCGTAACAGTATATGAAAGAAATGACCGAATTGGTGGTTACTCCAGTATGGCATTCCAACTTATGAACTCTCCAAGGAAGTTGTGCAGGAGCGGGTGGACTTGCTGGCAAAGGAAGGAGTAGTATTTAAAACAAACGTCAACGTTGGCAAAGATATTGCTGCTAAGGTAAGGAAATGTTTTATTACATGCAATTCTTCTGAGCGTTAGTCTCTATTGTTTCCAATCAAGATTTTAGCTTTTTTCATCCCACAGACACTTCCTAAAAAGTCTTTCACCATTTGTTTCTATTTAAAATTCTTAGTTTTGTAATCTTCCTTCATTCATTCTCAAAATGTGTAAAAACCATTTGAGTCTATTCGTATATTCTTTCTTCAATATTTGAATATAAACAATTTTTTGATGAAAGTTGTTATGGGAATTAACATTATGAGGCTTTCAAATTAATAAAATTAAAATGATCTTATTTTTCTTCCCTCATTTTCATTTTTATTGGAATCACACCTTAGCGTAATTCATCATCACATCCATGCAGGTATTAGGCCATGTGGCCTGTTATGGACTCAAAGAGGAATTTTCCATCCAGCGTTTCTTTGGATGTCCCAGCAATCTTTTGCCTTGGGGGCAGTAATGAAGCATGGCTTTTGCAATTCTATGAGATGACTCCCGAGGCTTGGTTTGAGACTTGAAAGCAAATGTTATTTTTTTTGCCCAATGTGTTGCTGGCCCAGAGCGTAATTGATTAAGGCAATATGCTACAAGTCAGAAGGCCAGGGTTTTGAATATCGGTGGAGTGAGGATTTTTTAAACTAACCCGCTGGTGGCCCAAGGCCGACTCAGCCTCTAATGGAAATGAGTATCAGATGCATGTTCTGGGGGGTAAAGATGGCCTCACATAGGACTGACATCCAGTGCCAATTGTCAGGAAAAGTGGGGCCTTTAACCTCCCATATCCCAAAGGCCTATATTATTTTTTTTCATTTTTTTGAAAACAAAAATTAATATTTGAAGAGAGAAATTTTCGCCTAGACCGAGACTCGAACCCGGGACCTTTGGCTTGCCGGGCCAAATGCTCTACCAACTGAGCTACCGAGGCGAGTTAAGATATAGACGCAAATTTTTCTTATATACGTTGTGTCTATATCGTAATCTCGCCTCGGTAGCTCAGTTGGTAGAGCATTTGGCCCGGCAAGCCAAAGGTCCCGGGTTCGAGTCTCGGTCTAGGTGAAAATTTTTCTCTTCAAATATAATTTATCTTTCATTGAGAAATGTTAAATCAATAATAAAAACATCAGAAAAATTAATTTTTATTATTAATTTCATACATCTCAATGATGGATAAATCATATTTAAAGAGAAAAATTATACGCTCAGACCGGGACTTGAACCCGGGACCCTTGGTTTTCTAGCCGTACTGGCATTTATAATGTAATGTATAATTCCCAAATATGTCTTCTTAATATAGGAGCCGCCATTTGCAAAGATAGAAGCAAAGGCTTCAAAGCATTTGGTGGGCGGGAATTACAACGTATATAGAGAAAGATTTGCGTTTAGATCGGTACTTGCTCAGGTAGCTCAAATGGTATAGCACTTGGACTAGAAAACCAAGGGTCCTGGGTTCAAGTCCCGGTCTGAGCGTATAATTTTTTCTCTTTAAATAAGAAAAATTAATGTTTGAACCATTATCAAACTGGATACCTTCGGTTCTGTATGTTGGTGTGCAGCCCACTACACCATTCCAAACATGGCACAAACACTAAAATGGAATTTTAGAACATGATTTTCACCCACTTAGAAACATTGGATCGACTTGAAACTTTGTATACTTGTAAAGGACCTGTGACAATACAATATTTTCATATTTGTTTCTAAAATCCTTGCCAGAATCATCAGAAAACCAAAAAAAGTGTCTTTGTATCTATGTAACGGAATCTTTGAACCTGATTTTCACCCACTTAGAAACATTGGATCGACTTGAAACTTTCTATAACTTGTAAAGGACCCGTAACAATACAATAATTTCATATTTTGTTTCTAAAATCCTGGCCAGAATCATCAGAAAATCAAAAAAATGAAAACTGGTATAATAGGTTGCGGACTTGTCGACTTTTTAGTCAATCGTTGTAAGAGCTCAGTTGGTAGAGCAGTGAACTCTAGTGGAATATAATTTCAGTAATCCATAGGTCGCTGGTACAAATCCGGCTGTGAGGTTTTTTTTAGAAGAGTATTACTTTTAGCTAATACTACAATAATATCGAATTTAAAGATATTTACATTTTTATCTTATTCTGTAAAATATTAAAACTAAAAAATAAATAATAGTTTTAAAAAACTAAAACAACACGATTGGGATAAATAATTTTATCATCAAAAGCGTGGGGTGCTCTTTATGATTTTTACATTTTCCCCCAATAGACTTTACTTTTACCAATATCTGTTTATTGTCAAATAGGTATATTAATTGATAAAGAGCACCCCATGCTTTTGATGGTAAAATTATTTATCCCAAGCGTGTTGGAAATTAAAATTATTTTTCATTTTTTTAGTTCGGTTTTCTAATAAAGCGTGTTGTTTTAGTTTTTTAAAACTATTATTTATTAATGAGAATCTATGAATCATGAGTTCACTATATTACTATATGGAAGTGAAGCCTTGATTACCTGTAACAATAATACCCTAAACAAATTATTAGAAGTAACCCAGAATAATGCCTTACGACTGATAACAGGTGCAGCCAAATCTACACCCATGACAGCAATGCAGATACTTACTGAAAATAATCCAATAGCCCATCAGATTCACAAACAGGCTTTAATACAGTATGAAAAATTAATAAGAATCCCACATGATAACTACTGGATAAACTATAAAGACAGAAAGGGAAACCTTAAAACTCAATATGGCTTCATACAGAAAGCAATGAAACTACAAAAACAGTATAACCCAAATCAAAATCCAGAAAAACTTCTCTTTGGAAGATATAGATATTGCTTTTAACACAAATTTAATCAAACATGTTTTAAAAAGTGAAATGACCCCAGATGAACTAAAACAAATCACATTGGAAACCATTCACAGTCTATATCCTGAACCACAATGGGTACATATCTATACAGATGGATCCAGAATGGAAATAGAAGCTGGAGCTGGAATTTACTCAAAACTGTTTAGCTTCTATGTTGCAGTAGGAAAAAATTACACACACTTCGATGGAGAAATTCAGGCAATAGAGTTAGCACTAATACAACTCCTCTACAGAATAAATACATTTCAGAGAGCAGTTGTACTTAGTGTTTCAACATCAGCTATACAAGCTATAACAACATATAACTCTCCAATCTCCAGAAAAGTATTGGAAATAAAAAAGATCATAAGATTATTGACCAAACAAAATAAAATTATCCAGCTCCAATGGATCCCCTCTCATTGCGGGGTACATGGAAATGAAGTGGCAGATCTTTTAGCAAAAAAGGGCACCAAAATTTTACAGAAAACAAATTAATCCCTGCCCTACTATTCTACAAAAATTATAATTAAAAGAAACTTCCAGAAAGAACTGATGGAGCACTTCAAATCACAAGGTAATGAGAAACCATGGGCAGCTATCTTGCAAAATAAAAACTTAATACATGAACTACCAAGACACGAAGCAGTAGCAACATTCAGACTGTTAACAGGCCATGACTACCTGGCAGCACACCTCCATAAAATTGGAATCTTCAACTCTCCAAATTGTATCCTGTGCCAAGACAATAACACTATCATCTTGCTAGCTGTGAGGCTCTGAAGATGTCACCTACAAAAACTCTGGCAGGTTTTTATTGGGAAGCAAGAAAGCAAATGGAACACATCCAAGCTAATGGGCATTAGACTACTACTACTACTACTTAATGAGAATCTTACATTGTAATGTAAAATGCCATTTAAAAATTTCGAATAGAAGTTGTCTCATGGCTTGTGTTGATATTGTAATGTAAAATTCTCATTAGAAATACTTTGAACCAAAGTCATGTAATGGCATTGTTGATAGCAAGCTATCTACCTTCGGACATTAGAGAATTGTATAAGTGGAAAGAAATATTAGCATTTGTGCAGTGTTTAGAATGTTATAGTGAACTGCACACCATTTTTACATTGTAATGTAAAATCCTTGTTAAAAATACTTTGAATAGAAATTGTTTGCGTTGTTGATTGCAAGCTATATGGCTTCGGACGTTAGAGAATTGGTTAAGTGGAAACAAATGTTGGCGTTTGTGCAATGTTTGGAATGGTGTAGTGGTTTGCACATCAATGTACAGAATTGGAGGTCTGCGGTTTGATTCCTGGTTCAACATTAATTTTAGTTTTCAAAAAATAAATTTATCCAGGAGTGGAACATTTTAAAATAAATATAATATAAATTCAATGTTTTTATTATTAATTTCATACATCTCAATGATGGATAAATCATATTTGAAGAGAAAAATTATACGCTCAGACCGGGACTTGAACCCAGGACCCTTGGTTTTCTAGTCCAAGTACTCTACCATCTGAGCTACCTGAGCAAGTACCGATCTAAACGCAAATTTTCTCTATATACGTTGTAATTCCCGCCCAAAGGCTTTGAAGCCTTTGCTTCTATCTTTGCAAATGGCGGCTCCTTTATTAAGAAGACATATTTGGGAATTATACATTACATTATAAATGCCAGTACGGCTTTTTTCAATGTTTTTATTATTAATTTTATACATCTCAATGATGGATAAATCATATTTGCGTTTAGATTGGTACTTGCTCAGGTAGCTCAGATGGTAGAGCACTTGGACTAGAAAACCAAGGGTCCCGGGTTCAAGTCCCGGTCTGAGCGTATAATTTTTCTCTTCAAATATAACATAAATTATTTTTTCATATTCATTACTTAAATCTTGTAATTATCTTTCCTCGTTATTTGCTCATTAAGGACCAAAATTACATAAATTAAAGTGGACTTTATATCATCTGCTGATTTATTAAATATATCAATATCCATAAATTAATGAGTCATTTTAACATCTTACCTCATATTTCATGTTTTATCAAACACGGTAACTATAGTTTTCAAATGATCTTGTCATTCATTTTCAACCGCCATTATGACTACCGGATATTCGTTGGAATCTCCCTCTCTAACGTTGCCATCTGGTGTTGATTTGACGAACTTCGAGATATCGTTGCCATCTGGTGTTGATTCGATGAACTTCGACATTCCGGATGAACGTGACCTCATCTCGAAGTTCATCGAATCAACACCAGATGGCAACGATATCTCGAAGTTCGTCAAATCAACACCAGATGGCAACGTTAGAGAGGGAGATTCCAACGAATATCCGGTAGTCATAATGGCGGTTGAAAATGAATGACAAGATCATTTGAAAACTATAGTTACCGTGTTTGATAAAACATGAAATATGAGGTAAGATGTTAAAATGACTCATTAATTTATTAATTAAGAACCTCATAATGTGTTTCCCAATTTTAACTTTGAATATCAATATCCCCTTATCATATCCTCTTTTCGGAAGGTCGATTCCAAATATGCTTCCAACCATCTCTATCTTCCCATGCTTTCCTTCTTTTTAATTTTTTTCCAGTCATATCCTCTTTCTTGTAAACTTTTCTTCACCTGGTTAATCCATCTTTCTCTCGTGGTCTACCTTGTGATCGTTTTCCTTGTATCTTGAGATTTAACAGTCTTTGTGGTAGTGTTTCCTTTTTGTGGACATTCTTTTTAAATGTTCAAACCATTTTACTCTATTTTTTCTATGTCTGTTGTTAATTTACAACATTTAATGTCTCCTTGATTTTGTCGTTCTTTATTCTACTCCCTTTGCTTTATGTACCATTCCACATAAGAATTTGATTTCTATAGCTTGGATTCTGCTCAATTCCTTCTTTGTATATGTCTTAAGTCTCAGCTGCATATGTTAGAACTGGTTTGAAATAAGTTTATATTAAGTTATGTAGTTTTATACATTGCCATTTTATTGTTAAATATACATAGTAAATTAATGGAGTTGTTTTATGAACCTAACTTATTAGTTTACTATGTTGTTATAGGATCTGTATGATGAACACGATGCAGTGCTACTTTGCACAGGGGCAACATGGCCCCGTGACTTACCCATTCCTGGCCGTCAACTGGATGGCATCTATTTTGCTATGACATTCCTCGAAAGTTGGCAGAAAAAGCAAATGGGCAATAACATAGACCAACCACATCCTCCCTCATGCCAAGGATAAAGAAGTAATTATAATTGGAGGTGGTGACACTGGTTGTGATTGTATTGCCACATCGTTGAGACAAGTGAGTTATTTTTAAATTTCATAATTTAGTTTCAGTACATGTACGTAACTAACTCACTCACTCAGAGGCATTATTGAACCTAAATTTCCATGAATATACATCTGTCTCTCCCGAGCTAATATTTTCCAGTCATTCCCTGTATAACTCACTTTCATCAGATCATGATGGAAAAACTTTAGTTTACCTTCCCTAATAAATGTTCTAAGTTTTACAGAATAATGGTACGCATGCACAGAAGTTTATAGAGTTGTCACTAGATGGAACCACATAGCTGTGAAATTGGTATGACCAAGCTTTGTAATAAATTCCCAAATTGCTTATTTTTTATTATTTCAGTCACCTCATACTTCATAATTCATAGCAGACCCAGGGTTTCTTCACATCTTTTGTGACATTCTCAATGCTGTGTCACGTTCACAACTGACGTCCAACGGCCTTCTATCCTGCAGACTGACCTCTGCGCCATCTGGTGGCCGACCGAAGAATTTCCAAATCAGTCCTCTCTCCTTATAACCGGGTATGTTGCTATGAATTTTGAAATACCCGGTTATAAGGAGAGAGGACTGATTTGGAAATTCTTCGGTCGGCCACCAGATGGCGCGGAGGTCAGTCTGCAGGATAGAAGGCCGTTGGACGTCAGTTGTGAACGTGACACAGCATTGAGAATGCCACAAAAGATGTGAAGAAACCCAGGGTCTGCTATGAATTATGAAGTATGAGGTGAGTGAAAATAATAAAAAATAAACAATATTAAAAAACCTCATAGTGTTATTTCCTATCTACATAACTTAAATTCCCAAATGTTTATTAGAAATAGTTGTACACCAACTACCTTTCTAACCAAACAAAAATAAATTACATGCACATTATTTAATGAAATGTACATTAATCTTATTTACGCTAACTTGTCCCATTGGAACCTAACAAAATGAAGTGAGTGACCATTCATATCTTAATATATATTTTTGAATGTTAGTCATTCTGATTTCACAAATATCTTCACCATCTAGTTGAAGTTTTTTTTAAGCGTTTGTGCATGTCCACAACAATTCTGCAGAACTTTGAAGAAGTCATTGCGTATGTAGATAAATATTTAATAATTGTAAAAAAAAGTTATAAATATAATTGCAAAACATTTAAAATAGTACGAAATATTAGTAAAGATGGAAGAAGTACATAGAGCAACAGTATTGCAAGAATATAGTACGGAAAAATAAATGGAAGGTAATCTAAATGTTTTATCATGAAATTACTAGGGATGAAACTGCCTACGTTTTGAAACCAGTTTAATTAGAAGACTGGATATGAGGTGAGATATAAA
>JASPKZ010001360.1:10000-20634 GCA_030220185.1 Diploptera punctata | reverse complement strand
TTGAAGAGAGATTGTCTATGTCTTAGATATTCCGGTATACTTTATTTAAATAGAAATTAAGGCTATGTATGTATGGATGTAGTATGTATGTATTATGTCTATGTAGTATGTATGTATGTTAGGTAGTATGATGATGCTATGTATGTATGTATGTTAGTATGTATGTAGTAGTATGATGTATGTTACTGTATGTATGTATGTATGTATTATGTATTGTATGGTATGTATGTAGTATGTGTATGTAATGTGATGTATGATGTATGTAGGATGTATGTATGTATGTTGTTATTATTGTATGTTTGTATTGTATGTTGTATGATTTGTAGTATTTATGTATTGATGTAGGTATGTTGTTTGTACTGTATTGTAGTGTAGGTATGTAGTTGTATGTATGTATGTATTGTTTATGTATGTATGTATGTATGTATGTATTGTGTATGTATGTAGGTATGTATGTAATGTATGTATGTATGTAGTATGTATGTATGTATGTAGTATGTAGGTATGTTCATGTATGGATGTATGTATGTATGTATGTATGTATGTATTGTATGATGTAGGTATGTGTATGTATGTATGCTTAGTATGTTTCATGTATGTAGTATGTATTGATATGTCATGTATGTATGTAGTATGTATGTATGTATGTATGTATGATGTATCGAGGGTAGTACGGTATGGATGTATGTATGTATGTATGTATGTATGTATGTATGTAAGTATTGTATTGTATGTATGTATGTATGTATGTATGTATGGATGATGTATGTATGTATGTATGTATGTAGGTATGTAATGTATGTAGTTGTACCTGATGTTAGGTCTGTATGTATGATGTATGTATGTAGAGTATGTATGGTATGTATGTATGTATGTATGTATGTATGTATGTATGTAGTATGTAGTATGATGTATGTAGTATGTATGTATGTCTGTATGTACTGTATGATGTTATGTCATGCTAGTATGTATGTTTATGTATGTTATTGTATGTAGTTATGTATGTACTGATGTATTATTATGTATGGATGTATGTATGGTATGTTATGATGTATGTATGTATGGTATGTATGTCATGATGTATGTATGTTTGTAGTATTATGTATGTATGTATGTATGTATGTATGTATGTATGTATGTATGTATGCTATGCATGCAGGAATGCCATTGCATGCATGTCTGTGATGTATGTATGGATGTTATGTAATTGTAATTGATGTATGCGCATGTATTTTTTTTTTCTCTTTATTCAGCATGTTCCATACAAAAAATGTAAATACTGACATGCTCTAGTTTGTACAACAACTTATTTACATAAAATTATTTTACAAGGAAATAAAAAATTCTTGTCTTTTAATTAATTTTCTTATGGCCACTTTCTTTCTTTTTTTTTTTATTTTTTTTATTTGTTATGCTCATTGAATTGGCTTTTTTTTTATTTGTTCTAAAGTTTGTTTAATTTATTTGGAATTAATGAAGGAGATTAATTCTTCTGTATACACCACTACTAGTCTTACTTTATCGAATGTCCCAATTACCATTTTTCTGCTAAGCATGTTGTTTTTAAATAACCGCCTTTTCTGTTTCTAATTTTGTACATTGAAATAATAGATGATCTATAGTTTGATCTGAAATGCCGCATGCATGTACACAAAGGGCTATCTTTTATTTTAAAGCGGATAGTAATAACTGTTTATATCACCGTGCCCTGTATAAGAAGGTTGTTATTTTTCCTGTTAAGGGTAAATTTAATTTCACATCTGTCTTTCACGCTAGGTAAAAAGGATTTTGTCACTGCACCCTTTGTGGTATTTTGCCATTCATTTTCCCACCTTATTTAAACTCATTGATTGCAATTCACTAAAAACTACACTGACTGGTTTACGGTCGTAACACACTGGAAGTTCTCCATTCCCTGCTGCTTGTTTAGCCAACCTATCAGCAATCTCGTTTGCCATCATTCCCGTTTGTGTGCCTTGACCCATGTGTAGTGAATTTTCCAATTCTGAATTTCTAAGTTTTTAGTTATCTCTTCTAATGGATGCTATTAGGTTTTTGTTGGTTTTTATTGTTTTCTAGTGAATCTAATGTTATTCTGCTATCTGTATGAATTAGTGCTGTTTTTTGATGGATAGGAAGATGGTGACCATTTTCTAGATATTCTAGCGCTTTAAGGATTGCTATGCGGTTCCGCTTGATTGTTTGTGCAGTGGTTTTTTTTGTCTGTATTGTAACTCTTTAGTTAGTAGTTTGTTGACATATAAGGCGATTCCTGCTCCTACACCCGTATCACCTTTGCTACCATCAGTGTATATGTCAATATTGTATTTCACTTTCTCCTTGCTTCTTTTTATTATATAAATCTCGGCAGGATGTGGCCATTGCGAGTAGTGTCTTGGTATGTCCAAAGCTGTTTCCTTTGGATCACCTTTTTTTATTGTGTATAAACTTACTAACTTTTGGATCTCTAATATTATTGGAGTATTTTTTGTTAGGATGCATAACGCTTCATGTGACGTTGTGCGAAAAGCCTTGGCTATTTTAATATTTATTAATCTCTGCACTCGATTTAGTTTTTGCTGCATTATGATTGTTTGTTTTATAGCTTTCAATCCAGACGGGGGCTCCATATGTTAAGATAGGAAATATAGCCCCTTTGTAAATAATTCTCATTACATCAGTGTTAAGTCCCCAATTTATTTTTGCAGATTTTGCCAAAGCATGTATCAGATTTGTACACCTCTGAGTTACTAGATCTATATGTTTGTCAAATTTAAACTTTTTGTCAATTGTTATACCAAGGTATTTTATACTCTCTGATTCTGGTATATATCTATTGTTCAGGAAAATGTTTAGAGTTCTTGCTACTTGAGCTCTTCTTTTTGTTATAACCAATAGTCTCGATTTCTGTTCATTGAATGTAATTTTTTTAGATGTTTTGCCATACTTTCCACCTTATACAAGTCCAAGTTTGTATTATTTTCCAGCTCAATGAGGCTTTTTTCCTTTGGTGATCATCAGTTTAAATCATCCGCAAAGGCTAGGACCTTTGTATGTTTACTATAATCTATATTCAGGAGTGAATTATACTGGATGTTCCAGAATCCCGGACCACAACAAGACCCTTGTGGGCAGCCTTTGCTTATGGATTTTTGAATTGATACATTGTTTACTGTTAGTGATGCAGTTTCTTTCGTTAGAAAGAAATAGCTTTTACAAAGCTCATAAATATTTTTGTGACATCTGGCTTCCCTTAAAGCTGAAAGTATACTAGGCCACCATGCAGCGTCAAACGCTCCTTTTTACATCCAAGCTGACTACAGCTACATATTGTCCACCATTTATGGCCTCTAGTACAGTTTCTTTTAATGACATCACTGCATCCACAGTACTAGTTTGAGGTTTAAATCCAAATTGCCGTTGATTCATTAAATTGTTACTGTACATATGGTGCATTATTCGATTTATTAATAGTTTTTCTAGTACTTTTGCTGTTACATTTAGGAGACTAATTGGTCGGTATTTGGATACATCGTCAGTGACTTCTTTTCCTGGCTTTATAATTGGTATTATATTGGCATGTTTCCATTTTTTGGGAAAACATCCTGTTTCTAAGGCTTGCATTATATATCGCAGTGAGGAATTTAGGTAGTAAGCTATAGATTTTCCCACAGAATTTCAACTGTAATTCCATTTTCACCTGGTGCTTTACTGACGTCCATTCTTTTAATTACCATTCCGATTTCATCTTTTGTAAATAACCTATCGTCGGGTGTATTTAGCATTTTTATTACTTCATTTCTGACTTGTATATGGTAATCAATTGTCGCCGCTTTCGTCATCCTTGGGAGCGAAAGATTCCATCATGAATTCCATCGTTTCTTCTTCCAAGTTTCTAGTGTAGGTTCCGTTGGGTTTACGAAGAGTTGTCATTGTCAGACTTGATTTTATTTGCCAGATGCGATTTTATAGGCTGCGTTCCATGGGTTTGTTTTTTTTTAGTTAATGTACAGTAATTTTTCCAAGATTCATATTTCGATCTTCTGATGAGTATCTCATAATTTTCTCTTCCATTCTTGATATTGGCGTCTTCTAATATCTCTAAGATTTGCATCTTTTTTTGGCTCTTTGATATCTTCTTCTGGGAGCGCAGACTTTTTTCCTCAATAAGGTCAGTTCTTGCGACCACCATGGAACTGATTTGTGTTCAAGTATTTAAATGTGGAGTACTTAGTCTTGAAGAACCTCTTGCAGCTCTATTAATAGCACTTTTCAAATTTCTCTGCTACTTCTTCCATATTCGTTTTTGTTTGATATAATATGTTCTAGGATACTATCTAAAACGTTTTGTTCAATGTCTGTTGAATTGCTATTTAATTCTTGTGTAACAAGTAATTTTTAACCTCTTCTATGAAATGTCCTCCTGAAACCATCAAATTCTTCCTTTTTTATAATATATCGCGTTCCTATAAAATTATACAAATTTTTGTTAACAATCTTTCCAAAGTGTAAGTAATCAATCTGTGGTCAGAGAAACTTTCTTCTTCGCAGCAATTCCAATTGCTCATCCATGTTAACATATTTTGATTAATAATTGTTAGGTCCACATTGCTAGCTCCTGTGTTTGACTCGAATGTTTTATTTTGGTGTTGTTATTCATTAAATGCAGATTTATTAGCTAAGACGAATTCTTCAAGAAGTTTCCCCCTTTTGTTTGTTAGTCTATCGTGCCATGTTTTGGATCTTGCGTTACTGTCCATGGCCAATATTAGGCCTTTTCCTGCCGCCAGTTGTTATTATTCCTCAATTTTGTGTAGATCTCTATTTATGTCTTTATTTATATCCAGATAAATACTTGCAGCTATGTATTTTAATTGTCCAAATGATACTTCAATTACCACCATGTCTTCTTCTGACAATTGATTTATTTGAATAGCATAAATTTGCTTGTTTGATATAATGATTGCTGCTCTTTTTATCCCATTTCCTGAAGTATAGATTCTATGTCTTTTAGATATTCCGGATACTTTATTTAAATATAAATAAGGCTATGTATGTATGTATGTATGTATGTATGTATGTATGTATGTATTGTATGTATGTAGTATGTATGTATGTATGTATGTATGTATGTATGATATGTATGTATGTATGTATGTATGTATGTGTATGTTATGTATGTATGTATGTATGTATGTATGTATGTATGTATGTTGTATGTTGTATGTATGTATGTATGTATGTTATTGTATGTATGTATGTATGTATGTATGTATGTATGTATGTATGTATGTATGTATGTATGTATGTATGTATGTATGTATGTATGTATGTATGTATGTATGTATGTATGTATGTATGTATGTATGTATGTATGTATGTATGTATGTATGTGTGTATGTAATGTATGTATGTATGTTGTATGTATGTATGTATGTTGTATGTATGTATGTATGTATGTATTGTATGTATGATGTATGTATGTTATGTATGTATGTATGTATGTATGTATGTATGTATGTATTGTATGTATGTATGTATGTATGTATGTGTATGTATGTTGTATGTATTAGTATGATGTATGTATGTAGTGTATGTATGTATGTATGTATGTATGTGATGTATGTATGTATGTATGGTATGTATGTATGTATGTATGTAGTTGTATGTATGTATGTATGTATGTATGTATGTATGTAGTATGTATGTATGTATGTATGTATGTATGTATGTATGTATGTATGTATGTAGTATGTATATGTATAGTATGTATGTATGTATGTATGTATGTAGTATTGTATGTTGTATTGTATGTATTGTATGTATGTATGTATGTATGTATGTATGTATTGTATGTATGTATGTATGTATGTATGGATGTATGTTATGTATGTATGTATGTATGTATGTCTGTATGTATGTATGATGTAGTTTAGTATGTATGTATGTATGTATGTTGATGTATGTATGTATGTGTGTTGTAGTATGTATATGTATGTATGTATGTATGTATGTATGGATGTATGTATTTGGTTGTATGTAGTTATGTGATTGTATGTATGTTGTATTGTATGTATGTATTGTATGTATGTATGTATGTAGTATGTATGTATGTATTGTATGGTGTATGTATGTATGTATGTATGTATGTATGTATGTATGTAGTATGTATGTATGTATGTATGTATGTATGTATGTATGTATGTATGTATGTATGTATGTAGTATGTATTGTATGTATGTATGTATGTATGTATGTATGTTATGTATGTATGTATGTATGTATGTATGTATGTATGTATGTATGTATGTAGGTATGTATGTATGTAGTAGTTTGTATGTCTGGTAGTTATGTATGGTATGTATGTATTATGTTGTATGTAGTATGTATGTATGTATGTATGTATGTATGTATGTATGTTGGATGTATGTTGTATGTATGTATGTTATGTAGTAGTATGTAGTATGATGTATGTATGGATGTCTGCATGCATGCATGAGTATGTATGTATTGTATGTATGTATGTATGTAGTATGTATGTTGTATGTATTTTTTTTTTCTCTTTATTCAGCATGTTCCATAACACAAAATGTAATACTACCTGCTCTAGTTTACAACATTATTTATATAATATTATTTAACAAGGAATAACAAATTCTTGTCTTTTAATTATTTTTCTATGGCCACTTTCTTTTTTTTTTTTTTTTTTTTTTTTTTAATTTGTTATGCTCATTGAATTGGCTTTTTTTTTATTTGTTCTAAAGTTTGTTTAATTTTATGGAATTAATGAAGGAGATTAATTCTTCTGTATACACCACTACTAGTCTTACTTTATCGAATGTCCAATTACCATTTTTCTTAAGCATGTTGTTTTTAAATAACCGCCTTTCTGTTTCTAATTTTGTACATTGAAATAATAGATGATCTATAGTTTGATCTGAAATGCCCCGCATGTACACAAAGGGCTATCTTTTATTTTAAAGCGATCGTAATAACTGTTTATATCACCGTGCCCTGTTAAGAAGGTTGTTATTTTTCCTGTTAAGGGTAAATTTAATTTCAATCTGTCTTTCAATTCACGCTAGGTAAAAAGGATTTTGTCACTGCACCCTTTGTGGTGATTTTTGCCATTCATTTTCCCACTTATTTAAACTCTTGATTGCCATTCACTAAAAAACTACACTGACTGGTTTACGGTCGTAACACACTGGAAGTTCTCCATTCCCTGCTGCTTGTTTAGCCAACCTATCAGCAATCTCGTTTGCCATCATTCCCGTTGTGTGCCTTGACCCATGTGTAGTGAATTTTCCAATTCTGAATTTCTAAGTTTTTAGTTATCTCTCTAATGGATGCTATTAGGTTTGGTTGGTTTTTATTGTTTTCTAGTGATTTAATGTTATTCTGCTATCTGTATGAATTAGTGCTGTTTTTTGATGGATAGGAAGATGGTGACCATTTTCTAGATTATCTAGCGCTTTAAGGATTGCTAGCTGTTCCGCTTGATTGTTTGTGCAGTGGTTTTTTAGTCTGTATTGTAACTCTTTAGTAAGTAGTTTGTTGACATATAAGGCGATTCCTGCTCCTACACCCGTATCACCTTTGCTACCATCAGTGTATATGTCAATATTGTATTTCACTTTCTCCTGCTTTCTTTTTATTATATTACATTTCGGCAGGATGTGGCCATTGCGAGGTAGTGTCTTGGTTGTCCAAAGCTTTTCCTTTGGATCACTTTTTTTATTGTGTATAAACTTACTAACTTTTGGATCTCTAATATTATTGGAGTATTTTTGTTAGGATGCATAACGCTTCATGTGACGTTGTGCGAAAAGCCTTGGCTATTTTAATATTTATTAATCTCTTGCACTCGATTTAGTTTTGCTGCATTATGATGTTTGTTTATAGCTTCAATCCAGACGGGGGCTCCATATGTTAAGATAGGAAAATATAGCCCTCTTTGTAAATAATTCTCATTACATCAGTGTTAAGTCCCCAATTTATTTTTGCAGATTTTGCCAAAGCATGTATCAGATTTGTACAACCTCTGTGTTACTAGATCTATATGTGTTGTCAAATTTAAACTTTTTGTCAATTGTTATACCAAGGTATTTTATACTCTCTGATTCTGGTATATATCTATTGTTCAGGAAAATGTTTAGAGTTCTTGCTACTTGAGCTCTTCTTTTTGTTATAACCAATAGTCTCGATTTCTGTTCATTGAATGTAATTTTTAGATGTTTTGCCATACTTTCCACCTTATACAAGTCCAAGTTTGTATTATTTCCAGCTCAATGAGGCTTTTTCCTTTGGTGATCATCAGTAAATCATCCGCAAAGGCTAGGACCTTTGTATGTTACTATAATCTATATTCAGGAGTGAATTATACTGGATGTTCCAGAATCCCGGACCACAACAAGACCCTTGTGGGCAGCCTTTGCTTATGGATTTTTGAATTGATACATTGTTTACTGTTAGTGATGCAGTTCTTCCCGTAGAAATAGCTTTTACAAAGCTCATAAATATTTGTGACATCTGGCTTCCCTTAAAGCTGAAAGTATACTAGGCCACCATGCAGCGTCAAACGCTCCTTTTACATCCAAGCTGACTACAGCTACATATTGTCCACCATTTATGGCCTCTAGTACAGTTTCTTTTACATGACATCACTGCATCCACAGTACTAGTTTGAGGTTTAAATCCAAATTGCCGTTGATTCATTAAATTGTTACTGTACATATGGTGCATTATCGATTTATTAATAGTTTTTCTAGTACTTTTGCTGTTACATTTAGGAGACTAATTGGTCGGTATTTGGATACATCGTCAGTGACTTCTTTTCCTGGCTTTATAATTGGTATTATATTGGCATGTTTCCATTTTTTGGGAAAACATCCTGTTCTAAGGCTTGCATTATATATCGCAGTGAGGAATTTAGGTAGTAAGCTATAGATTTCCCACAGAATTTCAACTGTAATTCCATTTTCACCTGGTGCTTTACTGACGTCCATTCTTTTAATTACCATTCCGATTTCATCTTTTGTAAATAACCTATCGTCGGATGTATTTAGCATTTTTATTACTTCATTTCTGACTTGTATATGGTAATCATTGTCGCCGCTTTCGTCATCCTTGGAGCGAAAGATTCCATCATGAATTCCATCGTTTCTTCTTCCAAGTTTCTAGTGTAGGTTCCGTTGGTTTACGAAGAGTTGTCATTGTCAGATTTGATTTTAATTTGCCAGATGCGATTTTATAGGCTGCGTTCCATGGGTTTGTTTTTTTAGTTAATGTACAGTAATTTTTCCAAGATTCATATTTCGATCTCCTGATGAGTATCTCATAATTTTCTCTTCCATTCTTGATATTGGCGTCTTCTAATATCTCTAAGATTTGCATCTTTTTTGGCTCTTTGATATCTTCTTCTGAGAGCGCAGACTTTTTTCCTCAATAAGGTCAGTTCTTGCGACCACCATGGAACTGATTTGTGTTCAAGTAATTTAAATGTGGAGTACTTAGTCTTGAAGAACCTCTTGCATGCTCTATTAATAGCACTTTCAAATTTTCTCTGCTACTTCTTCCATATTCGTTTTTGTTGATATAATATGTTCTAGGATACTATCTAAAACGTTTTGTTCAATGTCTGTTGAATTGGCTATTTAATTCTTGTGTAACAAAGTAATTTTTAACCTCTTCTATGAAATGTCTCCTGAAACCATCAAATTCTTCCTTTTTTATAATATATCGCGTTTCTATAAAATTATACAAATTTTTGTTAACAATCTTTTCCAAAGTGTAAGTAATCAATCTGTGGTCAGAGAAACTTTCTTCTTCGCAGACAATTCCAATTGCTCATCCATGTTAACATATTTTGATTAATAATTGTTAGGTCCACATTGCTAGCTCCTGTGTTTGACTCGAATGTTTTTATTTTGGTGTTGTTATTCATTAAATGCAGATTATTAGCTAAGACGAATTCTTCAAGAAGTTTCCCCCTTTTGTTAGTTAGTCTATCGTGCCATGTTTTGGATCTTGCGTTACTGTCCATGGCCAATATTAGGCCTTTTCCTGCCGCCAGTTGTATTATTTCCTCAATTTTGTGTAGATCTCTATTCATGTCTTTATTTATATCCAGATAAATACTTGCAGCTATGTATTTTAATTGTCCAAATGATACTTCAATTACCACCATGTCTTCTTCTGACAATTGATTTATTTGAATAGCATAAATTTGCTTGTTTGATATAATGATTGCTGCTCTTTTTATCCCATTTCCTGAAGTATAGATTCTATGTCTTTTAGATATTCCGGATACTTTATTTAAATATAAATAAGGCTATGTATGTATGTATGTATGTAGTATGTATTGTATGTATGTATGTATGTATGTATGTATGTATGTATGTATGTATGTATGTATGTATGTATGTATGTAGTATGTATGTATGTATGTATGTATGTATGTATGTATGTATGTATGTATGTATGTATGGTATGTATTTATGTATGTATGTATGTATGTATGTATGTATGTATGTATGTAGTATGTATGTATGTATGTATGTATGTATGTATGTATGTATGTATGTATGTATGTATGTATGTATGTTGTATGTATGTAGGTATGTATGTATGTA
>JASPKZ010001360.1:0-5000 GCA_030220185.1 Diploptera punctata | reverse complement strand
GCTAGCTCCTGTGTTTGACTCGATGTTTTTATTTGGTGTTGTTATTCATTAATGCAGATTATTAGCTAAGACGAATTCTTCAAGAAGTTCCCCCTTTTGTTAGTTAGTCTATCGTGCCATGTTTTGGATCTTGCGTTACTGTCCATGGCCAATATTAGGCCTTTTCCTGCCGCCAGTTGTATTATTTCCTCAATTTTGTGTAGATCTCTATTTATGTCTTTATTTATATCCAGATAAATACTTGCAGCTATGTATTTTAATTGTCCAAATGATACTTCAATTACCACCATGTCTTCTTCTGACAATTGATTTATTTGAATAGCATATTAATTTGGCTTGTTTGATATAATGATTGCTGCTCCTTTTATCCCCATTTCCTGAAGTATAGATTCTTATACATACATACATACATTACATACATACATGATATACATAGAGGGGCCCATGACTTATAACGTTGGTGTGTATTCGTTCTCTGCTTTATTATTATAATATATTTATTGTGGTGTGAAGTTTAATAATTGTCTGGTGTTATTTAATTACATAGATAATAACATTCTGCATTGTTATTGATAACATTCAATATATATTTCAAGGATTTTGTTGTGTATAATTAAAAAATATTAACATTGCTTATAGAATTTTTGGTAACTAGGGTAAACAATGCCCTAGTTACCGCATATTGTTTGGTGTTTAATTTGTGATATAGACACATTTTAAAAACAATATTTTACGTTTATATTATGTATAAAGTCTTAGAATATAAGTAATTAAAATGGTGGGATGATGTGGATTCTCGCGCAGAACTTCGTTTGATAGTTTGGTTTTTATTAAATGTGACTGATACTAAGCAAGAATTTACGCCATGATTTGAAACAGAATATGTGTAAAATCTGTTAGCCAATTAAGGGAAGTGTTGTGTAAGTTGAAAAATGGATATCAACGATAAGAATTGTGAATTAAAATATATTTGAAAATTGAACTTAAAAATACAAAAGATCAGTTACAAACAGGGTTGTCTAGAGGTGCTTCACAGATGATGCCGTTTAATGATGGATCACAGAGGTTATTAAGACTTGGAGGAAGCTCTTTACATGTGGAGCCATCTACATCTGAAATTAGAAACTACGACCTCTGTAGTATCTGGAGGAACTGAGAGTAGCCAGTCAAGACATTTCAAATTATTTGTGAAATCTAAGAACAGTCAAAGCGTAGACTACCTTAAAACATTGATTAAAACTAAAATCAGCCCAGTTGAAATGACGGTTGGAAATTACGGTCATTTAAAGGCTTAAGAAATGGCCAATTAATGATTGAGACTTCAAATAAAAATGATGTTTGATATTATATGTCAAAACATAACTGATAAATGTGGTGATGAAGTTGAAGCAAATGCTTCAAATTTACTTAATCCAAATAGTATTATTTTTAATGTGCCTGAAGATATATCTGTAAATAACATAGTTGAAGCACTTACAAACACAAAATGAAATTTTGAAAGATCACTTGAATGATTTAATTCCAAAACATGAATTTGTAGACAGAAAGAAGAACAAAAACATTGTGATTGAAATAAGTTCAGAAGCAAGAAAACTAATCCTAGGCAGGGAAACTAAAAAATAGGTTGGTGCATGTGCAATTGGAAGGAGTATATTAGAGTCAACCGCTGTTTTCAAATGCTGCCAAATACTACCATAAGGCACAAGATTGTAGAGGCATTCTCACCTGCCCCAAATTGTTCCGAGAATCAATTTATTGAAGGCGTGGTAAACCAAATAAAGATAATATGTATGTAATTAATTGTGTTAATTACAAAAAGTATAAACAAAGATCATACAATTAATGAAAAGCATTCTGCGCTTGACCCAAATTGTCCTTGTCACCAGTTAGCATTGAAGCGTTATCAAGACAATACAGATTATTGAAATGGATAAGTACAACATATGCTGTTTTCAAGTTAATTTTAAAACACTCTCGAATATCTACCAAACAATTTAGTGCAACCTCCTTAATGAACAACAGATTGATATAGCATTTTATCCAAGAACCATATTTAATTAACAATAAACTGGCATGCTTTCCTTTAAGAATTTAGAATTATTCACAAGGTGGAAATCGGAGTAGAAGGGCGGCAATAGTTATTAATAATAAGAATATGGATGTTACCACTATTAGTCAAATTTCAGATGAAGATAGTGTTGTCATTCACATTACGTATGGCAACAAAACATTCTTTGGTGTTAAGTATGTACTTCGATGGACTGTGTGATATAAATGAAGATATACAAAAAATCGAAAAAATTATAGACCACACTAATGGCTATGGATTAATAATTTCAGTGGATAGCAATGCTAGAAATAAATTTGGTATGATAAAATTACTAACGAAAGAGGCCAGATGCATGGAGGAATTTATTATAGTAAATAATCTACATATTGTAAATGAAAATAATGTGTGCCAACCTTTGAAACGCAACAAGGAAAGAAGTTGGGTAGACTTGACTATTGTCAATTAATAAACTGTTGAAAGATTATAAGGAATGGACCTGTGGAGAGGAAGAAAGTTGCTCTGATCATTAAAATAATTTCGTTTAAGATAACTAATGTAATAACAAAAATCTAATATATACGTTTGAAGGAATTGCGTCACTAACAATGGTGGAAATTAATGACACATTTGGCCACACTTTAAGTGGGACAATTTAAATTAAACTTTACTTGTATACACAGCCAGGAAAAAATGGATGAAGAACTAGCTCATTAAAGTAAGAAATCATTCAAATCTCAAACATATAATAGACATATATTATAATAGTATAAAAGAAGCATGTAACGAAACATTTAAAATAAACAGAGGAAATAAACGAAGATTATAGGGAAGTCTGTTCCATGGTGGACACCAGAACTAACTGTTATGAGGAAACGGGTGAATGCATTAAAAGACGTTTTCAAAGAACTTATAACAATGAGCAACTGAAGAAGTCAGAAGAAATCTATTCATGATGGCAACAAGCATACAAACAAATAAATACTGAAAAACTAAAATCATTGAAGAATTTTGTTTGGGGCGACTGACGGATCAAATCCATGGACAGCATATCAAGCTTGTGGCTAGAAACGCTAGGTGCAACATACCCTCCACTACACTACGAACGGAGGAAGATGGTGGAAATACCGTAGATACTTCTGACACATGCAATATATGTTAATTAAAACACTTTTTCCCGCAAGACAAGACAGTGAGCAGGAGACACTGAGAGACAAAAACAATTAAGAAGACTTACAACAGAAATATGAATACACCGGAGGACATAGAATTCACAACTGCAGAAATATTAAACATATTGCAGAATTTCAATCCGAGAAATAGCATGCGAGAAGAAGACGGAATAACTAGTGATATCTTATTGATTGCCTTCAAAATGTTTCCCCTGCTTCTTAACTGCATTATACAATAAGTGTTCTCAGTGATAGTTATTTATTTCTATAAGATGGACAAGCGATCGGTGATAATTCCAATAATTAAGCATGGTAAACACAGAAACTCACAGCGTTACAAAAAATGATCGTCCAATAAGCTTGTTGAATATAAATGGAAAAATCCTCGAGAAATTGATGCTAAATAGTATTGAACATCACATATAATTCAAGAAAACTTTTAAGTAAGACAGTTTGGGATTTATGGCCCAAAAAAGGCGGTGGATGCCAGCTATGGAAATGAAAAGCGTTGTCAAACGTAATTACCGCAAGTTGGATACATCGTTCTAGTAAGCCTGGAGTTAAAAGGTGCATTGACGCTGCGTGGTGGCCCCTACCAATTTTCACATAACCTAGAGAAATGAAGTTCCAAAGTAAACTTTATATTAGATTATGTCCAGGATTATTCAAAAAATAGAACAGAAGCCTATCGTCAAATGAATATCAAACAGAAAAACAAGTGAGAAGGGCTGTCCACAAGGATCTTGTTGCGGACAGGTCTATGGGAATGTTTTTATATACATTCCATGCTGTCAACTTACAATTCACACCAAAGAACAGAGGTAATTGCCCTTTGATGATGATATCCTCATCATGGAAAAGGGGAAAGAGTAAATTAGACGTAGGAAGTATTGTAATCAGGATTGTTTAAAGAAAATTGACTTCTGGGCTAATGAAAATAAACTACTAACACTTTAATGACTCCCAAATCGAAAGTTCTGATGATAACCAGGAAAAAGAAATAAACAATGAAATCTTAATAGTTACTTATAACAAAACACATCAACAAGTATACACACGAAATATCTGGAATTTACGTGACAAATTAGATTTGATCAATCAATTAATCAATCCATGATAAAGTCAATAAGTATATTTCACACTTATCGAAAGCAGCAAAAATTAAATATATGTATTGCATACAGCACTACATACAATTTATATGGGCGCTATACAACCCGATTCTGACATACGAGCTCATGGGGGAGACGCCTTACAAATTAAAACTAATTTACCAAAAATTCATAGAGTGAGATATTTCAACATAAAAATTACGAAGGCATACAAACAATTTCATATGAGCTTCTTGCGTTTTTGGCTGGTATTCAGCCATTGATATACATACAAAGGAATAATCAAACAGTATGATTCTATACATGGAGATGTCAAGTATGATCACCCTTCAACACCAGTGATTTGGATGCCATCCTGCACAAATAACCCGCAATACTAATAGGCTAAGAAGGTACAATTTTTTTCTAACATGTCACAGATGGCGTAAAAGTAATAAAATGTCGGAGCCGCAGCAGTGATATACAAATTTGACAATATGTTTTTTAAATCTCAAATATAGACTTGGTGGAATTGTTCAAATACAGCCGAACAACTAGCTGGTATTGAAGCTCTACAACAAATACAGAAATTAAGTAACACTTCGGGTGAAGAAGAAGACTGCAGCTTATATTCTGATAGTTAAAGTTGCCCTCGCCCTTTTCCAGAAAATAGCAACATAATAGCATAGT